>JARGCV010001297.1:12500-17500 GCA_034064705.1 Bothrops alternatus | reverse complement strand
CAAAAAAAAAAAAAAGATGTTGAGAGGTTGGAAAAAATTCAGAGAAGAGCAACTAAAATGATCAAAGGCCTGGAGACCAAAACATACGAAGAATGGCTGCGGAACTTGGGTTTGGCCTGTATAAAGAAAAGAAGAAATAGGGGAGACATGATAGCAGTGTTCCAGTATCTGAGGGGCTACCACAAGGCAGAGGGGGGCAGGTTGTTTACCAAAGCACCAGAGAGAAGGACGATAAACAATTGATGGAAGCTGATCAAAGAGAGAAGCAACCTGGAATTAAGGAGAAACTTCCTGACAGTGAGGTCAATCAACCAATGGAACATCTTACCCCCATAAATCATCATTGGAGGTTTTCAAGAAGAGACTGGACAATCATCTGACTGAGATGGTATAGGACCTCCTGCTTGAGCAGGGGGCTGGACTAGAAGACCTCAAAGATCCCTTCCAACTCTATTCCATTCCATTCCGTTCCATTTCATTCCATTCTATTCCGTTCTGTTCTGTTCTGTTCTATTATGTATTCTAACAATCACATTCTAACAATCCATTCCATTCCATTCCATCCCATCCCATCCCATCCCATCCCATCCCATCCCATCCCATTCCATTCCATTCCATTCCATTCCATTCCATTCCATTCCATTCCATTCCATTCCATTCTATTCTATTCTATTCTATTCTATTCTATTCTATTCTATTCTATTCTAGATTGAATCTCTCTTTGATTCGTTTCCATCCATTGCTTCTTGTCCTGCCTTCAGGCACTTTGGAGAATAGCTTGATTCCCTCTTCTTTGTGGCAACCCCTGAGATATTGGAAGACTGCTATCATGTCCCCCCTCGTCCTTCTCTTCATAAATTAGACATACCCAATTCCTGCAAACATTCTTTGTACGTTTTAGCTTCCAGTCCCCTAATTATCTTTGTTACTCTTCTCTGCACTCTTTCTAGAGTCTCAATATCTTTTTTCTATCATGACAAACGCAATATTCCAAGTGTGGTATGATTGAGGAATGTTTTTTTTCCCTGCCAGGTGGTGATGTGTAGTAAAAGTATAAATAAAGCCGAGGGTATCCACTAATCCCATTTATTAATTTGTTCCATGTTCAAATGATACAAATTGTACCATGGCCTGGATTCACAAGTGGTCAGCAACAGGGACAATACAATTGATGCTGCTATATATTTCACCACTGATTTAAGGAGAGGAGAACTGTGCCCTAACATGGGCAGAAAGAGCCTTCACACAATAGTGAATTTTCTGGGCCCCAAAAAGCAGAAGTGGTGTGTCATTGCTTTTTTTTGTTGTTGTTGTTCCCCCTAGACTGCTTTTCAACTTCTCATTTCAGCTCCAGCCCTAGGATTAATGGAGAAGTCTCCCATCCAATTAACAGCCAGGCCCAGCTCTACTTAGTGTAGTTCAGGGAGAGAAAGGAATTGGTCGGTATTAACATTGTGACTCCTTAAGTCATTGGAGAATCACATGTAGGCGGCCTCTTCAATTAAAACAAGCCTCCATCTGTTCAGTAAATGTAATTTGGGGTGATTAATTGCCTGTTCAAGGTTTTGAGGGTGACTTTCTTTGATAAATAATTGGAATTTGCCTCTCTGGCTGGAAACGCCAATGAACTCTTTCCGCCAAGGGCTTCATACAGTTCATAACTTGTCCAGCAAAAGGCAAGGAATAAGTTCAGAGCCTTGTAGTTTTTCTTCTCCTGAAATCCTGATGGAAAGTTCAGCAGAAACTTTTCGCGGTCTGCATTTGATCCTATAATCTGCTGACATTTACTTGCAGCTCTCTTTTATCATAAAATCAGAGCATTTGCTTTAGATTAGTCCATCGAGGTTGCAGTCTGCAAAAGTGTATATTCCAGAGTATTTCAATCACTTCGGCATTACTCTGGAGTAAGCAGCTTAAGAATAACGGGCAGATAGTGACACATTATTGGAGAAGCTGCATTTAGCAGCCTAAGCAGTTTAGTTCACAAGCTTTACTGATTTTTTTCCTCTTCTATCTCCTCCATTCCCTCCCCCCCAGGAAAATAAGCTAGTTTATTTTTAGATGTTAATCCTATTACTCTTTCTCTGCTTCTCCCTCCCAGATCCCTAAAACAAATTAGCTTTTGGTTATTCGGGTTTTCTCCCGCGTCAAATTGGAAGTGTCTTGGTGACGTTTCGACGAAGTACCATTCGTCATCTTCAGGCTGGTGCTTTCGGCTTTGTGCTTCTAGGAGCAATGTGTGATCATAGCTGTTTCTTCCTTTTAACATCCAGTGGGGGTATGAACTGACTGGGTGGGAGCTTGGCTGTGTTCTGATTGGTTGGAGGTGTGTTCTGATTGGTTAGGGGGTTGGTTGTGCTCTGATTGGATGGGGGAGTTTTCTGTTTGGGTGGGGGCTTTGTTGTGCTCGGGTTAGTCTGAGTTGCAGCAGGATTTGAGATGGTGAGCTGTGTTGCTGTTGTTTGGCTTCGCGTTCGTGGTCGTGCCTCATCTTCATGGTGGGTGTCAGTTTGCTTCATGTATGGATTGGAGGGGTTTAAGGTGGTTAATGATGTAGCTGTGGTCTGGCCTCTGGTTTGTGGTCGTGCCTCATCATCATTGTGGGTTTGGGTTTGCTTTTTGTGTGGATGTGTGGTAGTGACATTCTGTGTGGTTTTTGTGAGTGTGGGTCTGATGTCATTCTTTGTGTTAGGGACTTGTTTGTCAATAAGGGCGGTTTCCAAATGGCTGGTAGACGGGAGGTATCATCTCGTTTGTTCATGCTGTGTGGGCGTTTTTCTATCTTGATGGCTTCTCTGATTATTCTGTTATTAAAGTGTTCAGTTTTGGCAATAGTTCTGGTCTTTTTAAAGTCAATTTCATGTCCTGTGGCTTTAAGGTGTTGGACCAGGGAAGAAGTTGGTTCCTCTTTTTTGACTGAGTTCTTGTGCTCTTCAATGCGTGCACTTGTTCTTCTGTTGGTTTGTCCGATGTATGTGGTGGGGCAAGCAGTACATGGGATTTCATATACTCCTTGATTTTCTAACTCAATTTTGTCTTTAGGGTTTCTTAGGATGGTGGATATTTTTCTGTTTGTGCAGAATGCTGTCTTGATGTTATGTTTGTGGAGGATCTTGCTGATTTTGTCTGTGGTGCCTTTTAGGTATGGGAGGAGGGCTTTGCCGTTTTCTTGTTCTCTGTCTTGGATTTTAGTGGCGGTTTCTTTTTGGATTAGGTTGGTAATTTTATTTCTTTAGAATCCATTGGATGTTAGTACACTAGTGAGAGTGTGTAGTTCGGTTTTTAGATGTTGTTCATTAGCTAAGTGTTTTGTTCTAGAGATGAGTGTCTTGGCTACGGAGTTGATCTGTGCTGGGTGGTGATGTGAGAGTGTGTGCAGATAGCGGTTTGTGTGTGTTTTCTTCTGGTAGATGGTGTGTCCTAGGGACCCATTGGCTTTCTTGTAGACTAAGACATCCAGGAAGGAAAGTTGGTTATTAGCTTCTGTTTCCATGGTGAACTGTATTTTGGGGTGTAGGCTGTTGAGGTGTGAGGAAGTTGTCCAGTTTTTCTTTCCCATGTGGCCAGATTATGAAGGTGTCATCTATGTATCTGAGCCGGAGTTTGGGTTTGTGATCAGATTTTTCTAGAGCTTGGGTTTCAAAGTGTTCCATGTAGAGGTTTGCAATGACAGGTGAGAGGGGTGATACCATGGGTGCTCCTTCTATTTGTTTGTATTTTTGTCCATTATAGATGAAGTATGTGTTGGATAGGCAGTGGTTGGTCAGATCTAGGATGTGTTTGGGGGGGTTATATTTGTTTTGGATAGCTGCCAAGGCTTCTTTGATTGGCACTTGGGTGAAGAGGCACTTTGATTGGCACTTGGGTGAAGACAAACCGCTATCTGCACGCTCTCTCACACCACCAGAATTCAACAGAATTCAAGAGGGGTTGAACTTACATCACTTGTGGGAATGTAAGGATTCCAGGCTGATTCCTCTCTTGACTCCGCCCCCAGGCTTTGTCTCTCCTTCTCCTATGCCTTCCCTGATTGACCAGGAGGGATGGGCAGATGTATTGGGACAAAGATGGTTGTTGATAAAGCCACTGTCCCTTTTCTATAAGCCAGGACATTTCATAAATGTGCAAACAGATGGGGAAGGGTTATCATTTGGCAATCACCATCTTGTTTGTCTGGGATGCGGCTGAAAGATTTTTATTTTTTATTTAACTTTGGGACAAGATACAGAATATATGTATTGGTGTGAGATTTGCTCACCATGGTGGCATGCTTTTCCTTATGCCAGCAGTAATTTTGTGTTGATCCAACTCTTAAAGTTCTGCCATCACCTCCCCATTGTCGTATCTCATAGGGTTAAGTGGTAGGATAATTATTGTCATTCACAGTAGAGTTTGAGCCAGGAAAAAGTACCATCTGATGGGTAGAGGGCTGCAATTCATTTCAATATTGCACTCTTTTGAAGTAGAGCCTAAAGTGTAAGTCCCAAAGTATTGGCAGACATATTTATTGACAGGGAACAGATCCATATAATCAAGCAATAACATTATACATACGCAGCCTTTGGAGAATGAAGGAAGGGACAAAACTACAAGATGAAAAATGAGGGGTGAACTGAAATTGGTATTTGGATTTTAAACTAGTTGCATTGATTAGGCCAAGGGTAGGCAACTTTGGCTCTTTTATAACTCGTGGATGGCTCAGGAATTCTGGGAGTTGAAGTCCACGAGTCATTAAAGAGCCAAGGTTGCCTACCCCTGAGTTAGGCTGTAAAGGATTATCTTGGTATTAGCATGGTACAGATCTACTGGGGTAGAAGCAGAATGGGTCATCTGAATTCATATAGATGTATAAGCATGTAGATGTACAAGCAGATTAATACTAGACCAACAATCAATCAGCAAATAATAGCCCAATTGAGGAACTACTAACTCAGACTACCAATCAAATGGTAAACAGCAGCCTAATCAAGGAACCAACACTAACCTCCCACCAACCCTGA
>JARGCV010001297.1:2500-7500 GCA_034064705.1 Bothrops alternatus | reverse complement strand
TTCACTTCAGCCACAATAAAGATATATATATAACATGTATTTTTAAAACATAGATAACATTTGGCATTTTCTTCCCTAATATAATTGGAATGAATATAATAGCAATGGCAATAATACTTAGAGTTATATGCTGCCCCATAGTGTGTGAAATCACTCTCAGGGTGGTTTACATTGTAGAACATTATTTGCATATTGCCCCCCCCCCAATAATCTGGGTCCTCATTTTACTGATTCTCAGAAGGATGGAAAGCTGAGACAACCTCAAGACCCGTCAGGATCAAACTTCAAACTGTGGGCAGAGTTAGCTTGCAGTACTGCATTCTAACCACTGTGACACCAGGGCTCGTAATAACCTCTGAAGTGCATGCTTTCTCTAAAGAGACACCTTCCAATTTCATTTCAATGTACATCATATAGAGGTGTTTTACTTTCCATTGTTCCACTCTTCCACCATAGTCTTAAAGGCAGGTTCTGTCATTACAGAATATTCAAGGAAAGACTATCCTGGTTATGATGTGAGTCACATGGTTGGGAGGACTTCCAGGAAAGAAATGGTGATTGAAGATAGCTCCATTAAAAGGAGAGCTGGGCAACTGCAACCAAAGGAAGAGCCAGCAATTAGACCGAATCTTTGATATTTCTCTCCAGACAAGGCAAGGACCTAAGATCACCCACAAGTGCTCCAGACAGTTGCTTCTCATGAGGAGACTGCAATGTGGTCTCTGGAAGATTTAGAGCTCTGGGAGATAAGGGAAACCACTTCTCTCAAACCACAGTTGGCACCTGTAAAAAGATACTAGGCTTACATATTTCCTTTTCAAATCACTTTCTGAAATTGCTTCTAATTACATTGTATTTAACACCTGGTAAATTGCCAAAAATATATAGGATTGTGTTGAATGTATGTAGGTTAAACTACAAAAAAAACAAGAAAGAGACATGTTATTTCTAAGCAGTTTCCCTTTATTGTTCCTTACTTATAGAAATAAATCTTGCTAAACTAAAGCAACTGCTTCCATAATAAAAGATCTACTCTGAGAATTGCTAGGAAGGAACCATCTTAACTCTCTTTCTCCAACCAAGCAATCTAAACTTTGCTGTCTCTTGGTCCTCTGGAAACAGCCCCTTCCTCCTGGGAATCCAGACTACATTCCACCACAGTTGGCACTGTAAACAAACTGAAGACACTTTTTAAAAAAAATCTTTGTGGACATGTAAGTAATCTAAACTTTGCTATCTCTTGGTCCTCTGGAAACAGCCCCTTCCTCCTGGGAATCTAGACTAGGTTCCACCACAGATGGAAATGTAAACAAACTGAAGACACTTTTTTAAAAATCTCTGGTGGACGTGTAAGAAAGCAAAGACTTATTGTATATGAATTGTAAATGGGAGAATGCTTAAACTGAATGTACAATTGAAGCCAGATGCTTTTCTTTAAAGTTTGATGGGGGAAAAAAAGCATGGAATTTTTTTCTTATATATGACAACAGCAGCACTTAGCTCTTCTATATGCAGGGATAGAAGGACTTACATATACCCACAATGGGAAAAAATAATGGATTTGACAGAAATGGTGAACTTGAATGCTTTGATATTTTTTTTAAAAAAAAAGACTTTCTCTAACTTCATTTCTACTTGGAACCCACGCTTAGCTTTTATTGTTTGAAGTGGGGGGGGAAATGAAATGTTAATCTTGGGTTTTCGGTGACTAGATTGGTTTACGGTGATACAAATTCTGTCTGTTCTGGCTCATTCTAGTTCAAAAGGTTATTGATTCTTAGGTTTTTAACTCGGTACTAAAGAAAGTGAAGTTATTTTTCTCTGGAGCTTTTCCCCACCTTTAATCTCCAGTCCATAGTTTTGCTTTTTTCACCACCTTATATTCTTATTTTTCATTCTTTTCTATTGTTTTTCCTCTCCGTGCCTTCTATTTTGATTTATTTTTTCAGTTGCATTAGTTTTCATTATTGAAGTTTTAATTTTTTTAATACAATTACTACAAATGTGATTCATGCAATTGGCTAATATGATCAAAAGCCAATTATGAGCATTTCTTAGCTTCCTAGTAGGAAAAATTCGAAACTGTATAGTTGATCCCTTTGGAGAAGTTGTTGTTGTTAGTTGCAAAGTCGTGTCCGACCCATTGTGACCCCATGGACAATGTTCCTCCAGGTCTTCCTGTCCTCTACCATCTTCTGTAGTCCATTTAAGCTCACTTTGGAGAAGTACAGGCCCCTTTTAAGAATTGATTGCTTGATTACTCCATTCAGAGTAATATATTCTCTACCTCTGTAACTTTATCTTGTCTTAATCATGATTCGGTTTATTGAACCTCATCCATCCCAACTATCTCTAGCATTGACTGTGTAGTTTGAAACTGTCCACTGGAATGAACTTTTTGGAAGTCTTAGAAGAACTTAAAGATGTGGCAGACAATTTAAAGCTTTAATGCATGTCATAACCCAAAGAGTTCTAGGATAGCTATCTTCCAGCATGGCCTTATAAAATCAATCTTCCAGGAAGGAATTACATCATCATTGCTTTATGTCGGTATCAAGGAGTCTAACACATGCAATAGTTGATGGGAACCAGATGCTAAGGAGAAACATAAAAATTATTTCATGGTTTTTTGTTTATATTTTTTTTCCTTCCTTCCTTCCTTCCTTCCTTCCTTCCATCCTTCCTTCCTTCCTTCCTTCCTTTCTCCCTCCCTCCCTCTCTCCCTCCCTCTCCTCCTCCTCCCCTTCCTTCCTTCCTTCCTTCCTTCCTTCCTTCCTTCTTCCTTCCTTCCTTCCTTCCTTCCTTCCTTCCTTTCTTTTATGTTTGGCAGCCATTTAGCATAGTGGTTAAGCATCAGCCTAGAAACCACAGAGCAAGACTTCTAATCCTGTCTTAGACACAAAGCAACTGGTGACCTGGCCAGTCACAGTCCCTCAGTGCTAGAAAAGAGACAGTGGCAAACTATTTCCAAAATGTCGCCATGAAAACTGTAGGGATTTGTCTAAACCCAGAGGTAGGCAACCTTGGCTCTTTTATGACTCGTGGACTTCAATTCCCAGAATTCCTGAGCCAGCCATGCTGAGGGGAAAGGGAGAGGTTTCCATGCTGAGCCATGCTGGCTCAGGAATTCTGGGAGTTGAAGTCACAAGTCATAAAAGAGCCAAGGTTGCCCACCCCTGGCCTAAGCAGTCACTAGAAATCAGTACAAATGCAAAATCACATAGGTGCATATATGAAATAATTAAATGAACCAACAATACAAGTAGGAAACATTATATGAACACTGCAATATGCTCATTACTACTTTTTTTCTCAAATTCAGAAGTGTTGTTGCTGTTTTAGGGACCCCCGACTACCTTTACTGTTGTGTCAACAAAATGAAGCAGAAGGATAAAGGGGGGGATGTTATACCCAAATAAAAAAAATAATCACTTCTACCAAGAGTATACGGTAGTACAGCAAGATATCCTATTTTTTGCTTGAGGAAACCCAACACACTGCAGCACAATGTAATCTTTAAAAGGATAACGACACAGAAGCGTCTGTGAATATAGTGCATAAGTGCTGACATTGACAAATGGCATCATAATTTTGCCGAATATAAATAGCCAGGGTAGCCTTCTTCATTTGAGGTATAAATCCTTAGCCTACAAAATAAATTAAAAAAATAAATTTCAAGGACCCTTCAATAATTTAATGATACAATTCCAGAAAGGAGCGGTGGCAATTTCCACTCAGTGGAAAGTCTTAGCCCTGAACTGCCATATCATAAGACAGAAATGACAAGCTATGATAAATCAAGGTTCTGAAGAGAGGCTGAAAGCCTTTTATTTTTTTTCCCCTTCACCAAAACAAGCAAATTTTGGGGAGAAAGATGCAAACGCAGTTCAGCTGAAGAACCAAAAAGGAATGGATTTTCTTTTGGAGATGAAGTGAATTATTCCTAAAACATTGACGCATCCAGGATGGGTGGAGTTTATGAGAAGATCTTCAGGCAGAACTGAAGAAGCTTCTTGGATGAGGAGAGAAATGTCTTCAAGGAAAAACAAAGTCCAGTTGCCTTGTGAAAAAAAAGCACCTTGGGGGCTCCCTTACCAAAATAATAATCCAACCTCGCACAAAAGCAGCTGTGTAAGGACATTGTTCAGATGAGTATTAATGTAGTGCACTATTTTTCTTCTGATAATAATAATAATAATAACCAACAACAACAACAACAATAACAATAATAAAGTTGGAAGGGACCTTGGAGGTCTTCTAGTCCAACCCCCTGCTCAGCAGAAACCCTATACCATTTCAGACAAATGGCTGTCCAGTCTCTTCTTAAAAGTTTCCAGTGTTGGAGCATTTACTGCTTCTGGAGGCAGGTTGTTCCACTGATTAATTGTTCTCACTGTCAGGAAGTTTCTCCTTAGTTCTAGGTTGCTTCTCTCCTTGATCAGTTTCCATCCGTTGCTTCTCGTCCTGCCTTCAGGGCTTTGGAGAATAGCTTGACTCCCCTCTTCTTTGGGGCAGCCCCTGAGATATTGGGAAGACTGCTATCATGTCCCCCCTCATCCTTCTCTTCATTAGACTAGACATACCCAATTCCAGCAGCCTTTCCTTACTTGAGCTGAGCCCATTTAAGTCTTCCAATTGTATATTCCTTGTGAAAGACAGAGTCTGGGATGTTGAAACAAAGCCAAGGCACAGAAGGAACTCACAAAAGGGAGTCTCAACAACTATATTTCAACCAGATAGCTACCAGATAGGTACCAATAATCAGTCTTGTTACTAATTTAAATGACATGTCAACATTGCATACCTAAATTACTCCAGGCTGCCTTGAAATAAATGAATTAAATGGAAGTGGTCTCCTGATTTCTTGCTGAAATCTGTATCTCCACCTTTGCGTCATGTTTTTATTTAAATTCCTTTTAACAAGGAGAGGGGGACCCAACATCCAGTGCATATTAATTGATATTATCTACTGAATTACATGGACACTGGATTATTAATAT
>JARGCV010001296.1:0-28680 GCA_034064705.1 Bothrops alternatus | reverse complement strand
TCTCTCTCTCTCTCTCTCTCTCTCTCTCTCTCTCTCTCTCCCTCCCTCTCTCCCTCTCTCTCTCTCTCTCTCTCTCTCTCTCTCTCTCTCTCTCTCTCTCTCTCTCTTTCTTTCTTTCTCTCTCTCTCTCTCTCAACGGAACTGTCGGCCTCCGCCATGGTGGTCAGTGGAGGGCTGCCTGTGAAGGGTTCCTACGCGTCTCCATCAAGGTCACCTGTCTGGTTTTCTGCCCGGCCTGAAAGTCTTTCTGGTGGTCCTCTTTTATGTCAGGATTTGAGCATGAAGACCGAACTGGGGGCCGTGAACGGGAAGAAGGTGCCGGCCTTGGAGGTCTTTGCCCACGCCCTCCGCTTCTTCAGGCAGCAGGCCGTGCAGGTGAGAGAGGGAGCGGGAGGCCTCCCTGCTTCTCCAGGGGTTGGAGGGGGGAGACGTCACCTGAGGGAAGGGAGCGAGGGAGGGAGGGAGGAGGGAGGAGGGAGGGAAGGAAGGAAGGGAGGGGGAGGGAGGAGGGAAGGAAGGAATGAAGGAAGGGAGGGAGGAAAGAAGGAAAGAAGGAGGGAGGGAGAAAGGGAGGAGGGAGGGAAGGAAGGAAAGTAGGGAGGGAGGGAGGGAGGAAGGAATGAAGGAAGGGAGGGAGGAAAGAAAGAAGGAAAGAAGGAGGGAGGGAGGAAAGGGAGGGAGGAGGGAAGGAAGGAAAGTAGGGAGGGAGGGAGGGAGGAAGGAAGGAAGGGAGGGAGGAAAGAAGGAAAGAAGGAGGGGAGAGAGGAAAGGAAGGAAGGGAGGGAAGGAGGAAGGGAGGGAAGGAAGAAGGAAGGAAGAGAAGGAAGGAGGGGAGGGGAGGTTAGGATGGATGGAAGGAAGGAGGGAGGGAGGGTTGAAAGAAGGAAGGAGGGAGGGAGGGAGGGGAGAAAAGGGAAGAAGAAAGGAAGGGAGGGAGGAAGGAGGGAGGGAGGAAGGGAGGAAGGGAGGGAGGGAGGGAAGAAAAGGGAAGAAGAAAGGAAGGAGGGAGGGAGGGAGAGAAGGAGGGAGAGAGAGAGAACCTGCCAGAAGGACTCTGTGAGGAGATGGAAGTTGTCTCTTTATCGTTAATCGGGGCTCTCCAAAGATGGCCGCTTGGTGAGCTCCCAGAATCCCCAGCCAGCATCCCTGTCGGGATAGATTTCCTCCAGGCCCCTCTGAGCCCCTCCCTCCCTTGCAGGAGCTGAAGGACAGTGCCCGGCCTTGCTGGTGGCCGATGCCATCCGGTGGGTGATCACCGTGCCCCGCCATTTGGAAGCAGCCGGCCAAGCAGTTCATGAGGGAAGCCGCCTATTGGTGAGGGTTACGGTTTCCCTCCCTTTCTTTCTCTTTCTCTTTCTCTCTTTTCTCTCTCTTTCTTTTCTTTCTCTCTCTCTCTCTCTTTCTTGCTTTCTTTTTCTTTTCTTTCTTTCTTTCTTTCTTTTTCTTTTTTCTTTCCTTTCTTCTTCTTTTTCTTTCTTTTTCTTTCTTTCTTTTTCTTTCTCTCTCTTTCTTTCTTTCCTTTCTTCTTCTTCTTTTTTCATTTTCTTTCTTTCTTTCTCTTTCTTTCTTTCTTTCTTTCTTTATTCTTTCTTTCTTTCTCCTTCCTTCCTTCCTCCTTCCTTCCTTCCTTCTTTTCTTTTCTTTTTTTTCCTTTCCTTTTCTTTCTCTCATGCCACCCATCTCGCCATCTGCAAAGTGGCAAAGTCCCACCCCGGGTGGAAACCTACCTTTTGTTCCCCTCCCTTCCTAGAAAAGGGCGGAGAGAACCCCGATGAGACCCCTCGGCAAGGGAAAAAAAAACCCTACAAAGGAGCCTCACATTGTTGTCAAAAGCCCCCCAACCACTTTTAGCGTAGCTCTCTGGATGGGACGGAGCCCCCCCGGAGGAGTCGGGCTGGGTTCTATCAAGCAACTCTGCTGGCTCCATTTCGGCTCCCACGAGTCGTTTGGCAGCCCTGAAGTTAAAACGCTGTGGAAATAACCCCTTTTGGGGGGAAGGTGCCAGGGCAGAGAGAGGAAGGGCAGAAGATCCCCTAAAGATAATTCCCATCTTCAGCCTTAGGAGCTTTAGGACACGTGGACTTCAACTCCCAGAATCCCCCAGGCCTTCTTTTTTTGCCCCCGGGAAATCCCTCGGCTGCTTTAAGGGGAGTAGGCCAGCGTTATCTCCCCAGCAGAAGTTAGGGGTCCCCTTGGCTTTCTCAACCTGGTGCCCCCCGGATGTGTGCTCTGCAGGGGGGGTCCCTTCTGGCTAATGAAAGGACCCCTCCCCTCTTTCCTTCCCTACAGGCACAGCTGGTGTCTTTGGAGAACCCCGAGCAGCTGCTGATCGCTCTGGAGCCGGAGGCCGCCTCCATCTACTGCCGGAAGCTTCGCCTCAACCAGCTGATTGACCTCAGCTACAGACCCAGGCGAACGGGCGGCCCTCGGACCTGCCATCGACTCCAGCTTCAGGCAGGGTAGGTGGGTAGGTGGGAGACGGTGGGGGGGGCACGCCAAGCCGAAGGGCCCAGGCAGGGGGGCAGGACGAGGGGCAAGAGCGGGGAAGGAGGACCTCAGCAGCTCAGGGGGGAAGTGAGCGGGTCCCCGATGCCCTCTGAGCTGGGTGGTCTCCTTGCAGGCATTTGATGACCCAATGAGAGGATATTGTCAGTGCTAGAAGGGAGGAGGAGGAGGAGGAGGAGGAGGAGGAGGAGGAGGAACAGGAAGAGGAGAACTGTGGGGTCCTGGGTGCTCTCTGAGCTGGGTGGTTTTTTTTCAGAACGTTTCATGATCCAACTAGGTAACATCATCAGTGCTAGAAGGAAGGAGGAAGAGGAAGGAAGGAAGGAAGGAAGGAAGGAAGGAAGGAAGGAAGGAAGGAAGGAAGGAAGGAAGGAAGGAAGGACAGACTGTGGGGTCCTGGGTACTCTCTGAGCTGGGTGGTTTCCTTGCAGACATTTCATAACCCAACTAGGGAACATCATCAGTGCTAGAAGGGAGTGTGAGAGGAGGAGGAGGAGGAGGAGGAGGAGAACTGTGGGTCCTGGGTGCTCTCTGAGCTGGGTGGTTTTTTTTCAGACGTTTCATGATCCAACTAGGTAACATCATCAGTGCTAGAAGGAAGGAGGAAGAGGAAGGAAGGAAGGAAGGAAGGAAGGAAGGAAGGAAGGAAGGAAGGAAGGAAGGAAGGAAGGAAGGAAGGAAGGACAGACTGTGGGGTCCTGGGTGCTCTCTGAGCTGGGTGGTTTCCTTGCAGACCTTTATGACCAAACTAGGTAACACCATCAGGGCTAGGAGGGGGTGGGGTTTGTGGAGAGGAGGGGGAGGAGGAGGGGGGAAATCTTTGCTCCTCTGGGTCGTTTCCTTGCCAGCCTTTCATGACCCAAACCAGCTAACCTCCTCCCGTCATGGGAACGCCACCCCTGTGTGTCCGATGCAGGGAAGCAAGGAGGACCCCCCGCCCAAATCGCTCGGGGCAGCTCCTTCCTCCTGGCCCTTCGCCCACCGAGGCAGGGACCCCCGTCTCACCCTCTGCCCTCTCTCTCCTCCTGCAGCCCGGGAGCAGCTCCGCCGGTCCAGGCACAGCCGGACTTTCCTGATCGAGTCTGGGGTGGCGAACTGTGGTCGGAAATGGAGACAGGTAGGGGGGGGGTCTCCGGGGAAGGCTGGCTGGGGAGGCTGGGCACGGGAGTCCCAAACCTTCCGACTGGCCCAGGGGCTCGAAAGCCAGAGAGTGGATCGCTGGCAGAGAAGCTGCTCCAAGAAGGGGCAGGAAGAGTGGATTGGGGTGGGGTGGGGCTCAATATGACCACTACCCTATTTGCTTTCTGGACTCCACTCCTCTCCCCACCCCGTGCAGGTCCTCCTTGACTTAACGGCCAACCAAATTTTCTGCCACTAAGCGAGACTTGTCTCTAAGTGAGTCTTGCCCCTTTCCCCACGGCCTCTCTTGCGAATCGCTGCCGTTGTGATGTGAAGTTTGACACACGGCCGGTCAGTTTGAACCCGGCTTTCCTCGACTGGAAGGTGGCAAAAGGGGATCATGGGACCCTGGGGGCCTGCAACCGTCCTAAGTACACGCCAGTTGCCGAGCCTCTGGGTTTCGATCATGTGACCACGGAGGGTGGGGCAACGGTCGTAAGCGTGGGGAACGGTCGTAAGTCACTTTTGCCAGCGCCGTTGCAACTCCGGTCGCTAAAAGAACAGCCGTAAGACAAGGACTCCCTGCATATACAACCCCTTCACCCCAATACTGGAGATGATTAGACTCGGTCGTCTGCCATATCCAGAGTGCTCCAGACTAGAGGAGGCATTCTCCTCCTCCTCCTCCTCCTCCTCCTCCTCCTCCTCCTCCTCCTCCTCCTCCCTCACCACTCCCTTCTAGCACTGATGAAGTTCCCTAGTTGGGTCATGAAACATCTGCAAGAAAACCACCCAGCTCAGAGAGCACCAAGGACCCCATAGTCTTCCTCCTCCTCCTCCTCCTCTTCCTCCTCCTCCTCCTCCTCCTCCTCCTCCTCCCCTCCCCCTCCTTTTCCTCCTCCCCAACCTCACTTCCTTCTAGCACTGATGATGTTCCCTAGTTGGCTCATGAAACGTCTGCAAGGACATCACACAGTTCAGAGGGCACCAAGGACCCCTCATATTAGACCCCATATTACTCTCTGACCTCGCTGGGGGGTCTGCTGCCCATTGTGTCTGAAAGAAGCCCCCAGGACGTCATGCCCACCACAATGGCCCCCCCTTCCTCTTCCCCTCCCTGCCCCTGTTCCTCAGACATCTGAGGGGGGGCAGCAAGCAAAGCCTCAGCTGCCTTTTCCTTGCTGGCCAGGGGACCGCTACATCGTGGCCGACTGCGGAGGGGGGACGGTGGACCTGACCGTCCATCAGATTGAGCAGCCCCAGGGCACCCTGAAGGAGCTCTACAAGGCGTCAGGTGAGGCTGGTGGGGAGGAGGGGATCCGGGGGGGGCACGGAGGGGTGGATATTCCCCTAAGGCAGGGGTGGGCAAACTTGGCTCTTTTATGATTGGTGGACTTCAACTCCCAGAATTCCTCAGCCAGCTTGAGGGAACTATGACCCTTTCATGACTCATGGACTTCAACTCCCAGAATTCCTCAGCCAGGAAGAGGGGGAACTATGGCTCCCTCATGACTCGTGGACTCCCAGAATTCCTGAGCCAGCATGGGGGAACTATGCCTCCCTTCATGACTGGTGGACTTCAACTCCCAGAATTCCTGAGCCAGCCTGGCTCAGGAATTGGAAACCTCTCCCTTTCCTCTCAGCATGGCTGGCTCAGGAATTCTGGGAGTTGAAGTCCACCAGTCATAAAAGAGCCAAGGTTGCCTACCTCTGGCCTAGGCCCCTTCATGACTCATGGACTTCAACTCCCAGAATTCCTGAGCCAGCAAAAACTGGCAATGCAGTCACCCACACTGCTCATGCCCTCCGTGTGATTTTGCAAGGTGTGAAGATAACACAAAAGGAGGAGAAAGTGGGAGTGAGGATGATGAAGTAGCCCAGGGCTGTTTTCTGCTATCCTATCACTTTCTGTGGGAAATATTTTTAAATTTCTCCTTTTCCGGCAAAACCTGCAGCTGTATTGATCCTAGAGCTTTATCTAGTGGCTATGATTGAAATGACTGGTTGAAAAAAAGATTGGAAAAAAGGACTATTTTAAAGCTAGTGAAGCGATCATTATTTAACTATTTTTAAACCTAGCAAAGCCATAATTATTTAACTGTTTTTTAAAGGTAGGGAAGCGATAATTATTTAACTATTTTTAAACCTAGCGAAGCCATCATTATTTAACTGTTTTTTAAAGCTAGGGAAGCGATCATTATTTAACTATTTAACCACGGATGCTTCCGTCTGAGATTCAGACAGCCCAGACTCATCCCCAACAGCCTTTGCCTGTCTTCAGCGGTGAAGGGACCCAGAGCAGAAAATGTCCTGTAGCTAGGAAGGCTCCATCCCCGTTTGCAACACTCAGGTGACCCTGAGGACACAGGTAAACCTCACTAGGGGCCTCAACGACTCTCTCAAAGGATGCAAATGACCGGCTATCTGCAAGAAATATAAATCCTTCCCTTCCCCACCATCCAGTCGGATCTGAAGAAGCTTCTGGCATAGGAAGCAAAATATCTTCAAAGTTATTGGGTAGGTCTAGTTTAACGGAGTGAAGGACGAGAGGGGGGACATGATAGCAGCGTTCCAGTATCTCAGGGGCTGCCCCAAAGAAGAGGGAGTCAAGCTATTCTCCAAGGCACCTGAAGGTAGGACAAGAAGCAACAGATGGAAATGAATCAAGGAGAGAAGCAACCTAGAACTAAGGAGAAACTTCCTGAGGACAATTAACCAGTGGAACCACCTGCCTCCAGAAGTGGTGAATGCTCCAACACTGGAAGCTTTTAAGAAGAGACTGGAGCGCCATTTGTCCAAAATGGTATATAGGGTTTCCTGCCTGAGCAGGGGGTTGGACTAGATGACCTCCAAGGTCCCTTCCAACTTTATTATTATTATTATTATTATTATTATTATTATTATTAGTAGTAGTAGTAGTAGTAGTAGTAGTAGTAGTAGTAGTAGTAGTAGTACCGGTAGTAGTAAGAAAGTCCAGTTGCCTCCTGGAAAATGCACCTTTTGGGACCTCCGGATTGTTAATGGCGTCAAGTATTCCAAGTATCGCATTAGCTTTCAATGTTTTGACCAGCTTGGCTGAACCCGGGGCTTTGAAGATAGATTGGACCCCCACCCCAGCATCCGGGATATGCAGAGATGCTAGCTGGGGATGATAGGACTTGGAGTCTTCTGTATCTATAGACCTCGCCAAATTGGGGAATGAAGTCTTTGAAGGGGCAAAAACTGGCAATGCAGTCACCCACGGCTGCTCGTGTGATTTTGCAAGGTGTGAAGATAACACAAAAGGAGGAGAAAGTGGGAGTGAGGATGATGAAGTAGCCCAGGGCTGTTTTCTGCTATCTTATCACTTTCTGTGGGAAATATTTTTAAATTTCTCCTTTTCCGGCAAAACCTGCAGCTGTATTGATCCTAGAGCTCCATCTAGTGGCTATGATTGAAATGACTGGTTGAAAAAACAGTTTGGAAAAAAGGACTATTTTAAAGCTAGTGAAGCGATCATTATTTAACTATTTTTAAACCTAGCGAAGCCATCATTATTTAACTCTTTTTTAAAGCTAGCGAAGCCATCATTATTTAACTCTTTTTTAAAGCTAGTGAAACGATCATTATTTAACTCTTTTTAAACCTAGCGAAGCCATCATTATTTAACTGTTTTTTAAAGCTAGGGAAGCGATCATTATTTAGCTATTTTTAAACCTAGCGAAGTGATAGCTCCTAGCTGACTTTCACGGAAGATGTCCTTGACCTTTCTTAACAGTAGATCCTTCAGCAGATGGCAGCCTTGGGCCAACTTTATTTATCCTTCATTTTAATTTTTTTTTTAAAGTTTTTGTCAGACGATGGACATCCTGTTTATCCCAAGCATGTTTGAACTCAGTCATCAGTAACTGAGTTTAAATATGCTTGAGATAAACACTGAAAAGTTAAAAAAAAAATACAAATAATGAATACATACATTAAAAAGAAAAGAAAAAGCTAAAAGTCTACAGAGCTTCTCCCATCCTGCAGGTCAGGGCTGTCCCAAGGTGCTTTTTTTTTTCCAGGAGGCAACTGGACTTCCTTGTTTCTCTTTGAAGACGTTTCCCTTCTCATCCCAGAAGCTTCTTCAGGTTCTGAGTGGGTGGTGGGGAAATGGAAGGATTTATACTCCTTCTAGACAGCTGGTCATTTGCTTCCTTTGAGAGAGTCGTTGAGGCCACCTGGAGGTTGACCTGGGTCTTCGGGGTCACCTGAGTGGTGCAAATGGGAGTGGAGCCATCTTGGAACTGTTGTACGATACTAAGAAAGGTTGTAAAATGGCACAAAGTTCAAATAACAAATGTCTTGCTTAGCAATGGAATGGAGAGGAGAGGAGAGGAAGCGAAGTGAAGTAAAGTAAAAAGTGAAGTGAGAGGAGAGAAGTGAAGTGAAGTAAAGTAAAAAGTGAAGTGAGGAGAGGAGAGGAAAGGAAGCGAAGTGAAGTAAAGTAAAAAGAAGTGAGAGGAGAGGAGAGGAAGCGAAGTGAAGCAAAGTAAAAAGTGAAGTGAGAGGAGAGAAGTGAAGTGAAGTAAAGTAACGTAAAGTAAAGTAAAGTAAAGTAAGGTAAGGTAAGGTAAAGTAAGGTAAGGTAAAGTAAGGTAAAGTAAGGTAAAGTAAGGTAAAGTAAAGTAAAGTAAAGTAAAGTAAGGTAAGGTAAAGTAAAGTAGGAAAGGAAAGGAAAGGAGGAAAGGGAAGGGAAGGGAACGAAAGGGAAGGGAACAAAGGGAAGGGAACGAAAGGAAAGGGAAGGGAAGGGAAGGAGAAAAGGAGGGAAGGGAAGGGAAGGGAAGGGAAGGAAAGGAAAGGAAAGGAAAGTAGGAAAGGGAAGGGAAGGGAAGGGAAGGGAAAGGAAAATAGGAAAGGAAAGGAAAGGAAAGGAAAGGAAAGGAAGGGAAAGGGAAGGGAAGGGAAGGGAAGGGAAGGGAAAGGGAAGGGAAAGGAAAATAGGAAAGGGAAGGAAAGGAAAGGAAAGGAAAGGGAAGGGAAGGGAAAGGAAAGGAAAGGGAAGGGAAAGGGAAGGAAAGGGAAGGAAAGGGAAGGGAAGGGAAGGGAAAGGAAAGTAGGAAAGGAAAGGGAAGGGAAGGATAGGTAAAGGAAGGGAAGGGAAGGGAAGGGAAGGGAAGGGAAGGGAAGGGAAGGGAAGGGAAGGAAATGTGGGCCTCCCTTGTCAACTGAGGACTCTCTGTAGAAGATGAAATGGATCCTAGAGGTGGAACTAAGCAAGCTGCAGGGCCACTCCTGGAGATCTCAGCTCCTTCTTGGGCAAACCGGAGAAAGCAGAGCTGACTTTGTCCGTGGTGGCCCCAAATCCAAAGGGACCTGGAAGCAGCTGGTCTGGAGAGCCCCTTTCATTTGCCAGAGGAGAACCTTCCGGGCTCCTATTTTGGGGCGCAGAAAGTGCCTGGATCTCTCCTCTCTCTTGACCGGACCGTCTGTCTCTTTGCTCTCCCCTCTCTGGCCAGGAGGGCCCTACGGGGCTGTCGGGGTGGACCTGGCCTTTGAGAAGCTGCTCTGCCAGATATTTGGGGAAGACTTCATTGCCACCTTCAAGGCCAAGCGCCCGGCGGCCTGGGTCGACCTGACCATCGCTTTCGAGGCCCGGAAGCGGACGGCCGCCCCCCACCGGGCCAACCCGCTCAACATCTCCCTCCCCTTCTCCTTCATCGACTTCTACCGCAAGCACCGAGGGCAGAACGTGGAGACCGCCCTGAAGCGCAGCAGGTGGGGGAGAACCGGGGGGGGGGCCATGGGGCGGGAGGGAGAGAGAGAGGGAGGGGGGGCAGGGGAGATGATAGCAAGATGATAGATATGATAGAGATATGATAGATGATAGATAGATAGACAGACAGACAGATGATAGATAAATGATAGATAAGGAAGGATAGAGAAGGGGAGATGATAGATAGATGATAGATAGATAAACAGATTATATGGAAGGATAGAGAGATGAGATAGATAGATAGATAGATAGATAGATAGATAGATAGATAGATAGATAGATAGATAGATAGATAGATAGATAGATAGATAGATAGATAGATAGATAGATAGATAGATAGATAGATAGATACCGGTAGATAGATTAGATGGAAAGAGACAGACAAGTAGGTAGGTAGGTAGGTGGATGGATGGAAAGATAGATAGATAGATAGATAGATAGATAGATAGATAGATAGATAGATAGATAGATAGATACCGGTAGATAGATTAGATGGAAAGAGACAGACAAGTAGGTAGGTAGGTAGGTGGATGGATGGAAAGATAGATAGATAGATAGATAGATAGATAGATAGATAGATAGATAGATAGGTAGGTAGGTAGGTAGGTAGGTAGGTAGGTAGGTAGGTAGGTGGATGGATGGATGGAAGGAAGGACAGACAGACAGACAGACAAGATAGATAGGTAGATGAATGGATGGATAGATAGATAGAGATAGATAGATAGATAGATAGATAGATAGATAGATAGATAGATAGATAGATAGATAGATTAGATGGAAAGAGATAGACAGACAAGTAGGTAGGTAGGTAGGTAGGTAGGTGGATGGATGGAAAGAAATATGATACACAGACAGACCTACAGAATCGGAGCCGTGAAGAAACAGCAGAACTCACTACTTTGCATGTGTGTGTGTGTGTGTATGACTGAGTGAGTGTGGGGAGGTAACTTTGGACCCTCAGACTGCTAGGCCACTGACGGGTTCAAGACCATCACCACCATCTTCCCCTCTGCAGCTCCCCTCAGACCAGGATGTTACATGCTAACATGAAATAAAACGAGAGACCCTCCCCTTCTCAGCCCTCTGTTTCCCCCCTTGCCTTCCCAGCATGCACTTGGTGAAGTGGTCCTCTCAAGGGATGCTGCGCATGTCTCCCGAGGCCATGAACGATCTCTTCCAGCCCACCGTCAGCCAGATCATCCGGCATATTGGTGAGTCCTCCGGGCCTCCCCTGCTGGGTCTGGGAGGTTGACTCCCACTTCTCTATGGCAGCCCCTCAAATACCAGAAGTAGGCCTACCCAGTTCCTGCAACCGTTCTTCATAGTCAAGGGCAGAAGTCATCCCAGGAGCTAAATCAGAGGTCTCCAACCTTTCTCTGTTGGCAGACCGGACGGAAAGGGAGGGGGAAGCATTTTACATGCACACGCGCACACATAAACAGGGCCATGAGCACGCGCAACACTTGCTAGCACTGCCCGTTTTTGCCCCGTGGCAGAGCCCCGCTTTTGACAGCCGGTGTCACTACGGCGGCAGCACTTGTGCGAGTGGGAGTGCTGCCACACATGTGCGCACACTGGCCAGCTTGTTCCGTGGCCCAGTGGCCAAGAGGCCACGGCCCAGAGGTTGGAGTCCCCTGAGCTAAATTACGAAGAAACAGACTCTTTGTATCTCTCTCCTCACGTCCCATCGTGGGCAAATGTCCAGCTTTGCCCTTCGGTTGGACCCAGGCGATCTTCTCCCTTCCTTCCTTCTCCTCCGCATCCCGACTTCTCCTTCCTTGCTTCCTTCCTTCAGACGACCTAATGAAGAAGCCCGAAGTGAAAGGTATCAAGTTCCTCTTCCTGGTGGGCGGGTTCGCCGAGTCGGCCATTTTGCAGCATGCCGTCCAGTCCGCCTTCAGCAGCTCCTGCCGGGTCATCATCCCTCAGGACGTGGGCCTGACCATCCTGAAAGGGGCAGTGCTCTTTGGCCTCGACCCCACCATCGTCCGGGTGAGGCGCTCGCCCTTGACCTATGGCGTGGGGGTCCTAAACAAGTTTGTGGAGGGGAAACACCCCAAGGAGAAGCTGATGGTCAAGGACGGGAAGAACTGGTGCACCGATGTCTTTGAGAAGTTCGTCTCGGTGGACCAGTCTGTGGCCTTGGGCGAAGTGGTGCAGAGGAGCTACTGCCCAGCCCGAGTGGGTCAACGTAAGATCATCATCAACATCTACTGCTGCGCCACGGACGAGGCTGTCTACATCACCGATCCAGGAGTGAGGAAGTGTGGCACCATCAGCCTAGAATTGGAGGAACTGGACGAGTCCAACTCGCCCAAGAAAATCCGGCGGGAGATACGGGCCAGCATGCAGTTTGGCGATACGGAGATCAAGGTGGCAGCCATGGACGTGTGGACCTCTAAGACCGTGCGGGCGTCCATCGACTTCCTCTCCAACTGAGGTCCAGAAGAAGGAGGACTCTGGACTGGCAGAAGAGCCGAGGTGAGGCACCCGTTCTTCTGGGTGAAGTGAGCCACTTGGTGGAGTGGTGGACTCAACTTTTATGGATTCAGCCCAACCATTGGCCAGTTTTTTTTGAGGGGGGGGGAGTGGGGGTCATGAACCTGTCCAAAAATAGCAAGCTGGAACTTATGACAGCCAACGGACAAGGGGGTCAGTAAGTGTTGGGATTAATGGGGTCCAAAGTGGGAAGAGCAGCTGTTGGTGGTCTTGGAACCTAGCTAACCTAGATTAGCTGAGGAATTCTGGGAGTTGAAGTCCACTCCTCTTAAAGTCTACATCAGGGGTCTTCAAACTTGGCCCTTTGATGACTTGTGGACTTCAACTTCCAGAATTCCCCAGCCAGACACGCTGGCTGGGAGTTGAAGTCTGCTCCTCTTAAAGTCCATATCAAGGGTCTTCAAACTTGGCCCTTTGATGACTTGTGGACTTCGACTCCCAGAATGTGCCTGGCTGTGGAATTCTGGGAGTTGAAGTCCACAAGTCATTACAGGGCCAGGTGTGAAGACCCCTGCTCTGGAGAACATCTGAGAACATCTGGCAAGGGTTTCTCCAAGCTATCATCTGGAACCAGCGGTCTTGGGCTTCCCGGGGAGACCAATTATGGGGTTTTGGAGCACTAAGTATGTCTATAAAAACGGACGTTCCGATGGAATGACGCCTTCTGCCTCCCACTGCTTGAGGGGATCTCTTAGCCAGACGGGCATAAAAAAAAAAATGTATACCCATAATGAACAACGAGGCAGAGGTTCACAGGGACAACCCAGCTCCACAACGTAACGACAGCTACGCCTTGATTTGCAACTATTCATTTAGCGACCGTCCCAAGTGACGAGGGCACGGAAAGAAGTGACTGAGGACCGGTTCTCACCCTTAACAACCGGTGCAGCGTCCCGTGATCAAAACTCGGGACGCTTGGCAACGGGTTCGTACATATGATGGTCGCAGCGCCCCAGGGTCACGTGATCCCTTCTTGAAATTTTCCGACAAGCAAAGTCAAGGGGGGGAAGCCAGTTCTTATTCCCCTCCTCCTCCTCCTCTCCACAAACCCCACTCCCTTCTAGCACTGATGACGTTACCCAGTTGGGCCATGAAACGTCTGCAAGGAAACCAGCCAGCTCAGAGAGCACCCAGGACCCCACAGATGATGTTGTTGTTGCTGTTGTTCTTCTTTTCTTTTTCTTCTTTTTCTCCTCCTCCTCCTCCTCCTCTTCTTCTTTCTTTTCTCTTCTTCTCTTCCTTCTTCCTTTTCTCTTCTCTTCTCTTCTCTTCTCTTCTCTTCTCTTCTCTTCTCTTCTCTTCTCTTCCTTTTCTCTTTTCTTCTTCTTCTTCTTCTTCTTCTTCTTCTTCTTCTTCTTCTTCTTCTTCTTCTTCTTCTTCTTCTTCTTCTTCTTCTTCTTCTTCTTCTTCTTCTTCTTCTTCTTCTTCTTCTTCTTCTTCTTCTTCTTCTTCTTCTTCTTCTTCTCCTTCGTCCTGCTTCTTTCTTCTCCTCCTCTTCCAATGCCCTCCCTTCTAGCACTGGTAATCTTACCTAGTTTGGTTATGAAATGTTTGCAAAAAAATCACCAAGCTTAGAGAGCACCAAGGACCCCACAGTCCTCCTCCTCCTCCTGTCCCCCCTCCTCCTCTCTGCAAACCCCACTCTCTTCTAGTACTGATGATGATACCCAGTTGGGTGATGTAACGTCTGCAAGGAAACCAGCCAGCTCAGTGAGCATGAAGGATCCCAAAGTTGTGGTTGTCATCTTCCTCTTCCTCCTCTCACTCCCTTCTAGCACGGATGTCACCTAGTTGGGTAATGAAATGTCTGCAGAAAGATCACCCAGCTCAGAGAGCACCAAGGACCGACCCCATGGTTCTTTTCCTCCTCCTCCTCCTCCTCTCCCTCCCCTTCCTCCACCCCTCCTCCCCTCTAACACTGATGATGTCACCTAGTTGGGCCACAAAACGTCTGCAAGAAAACCACCCAGCTCAGAGAGCATCAAGGATCCCACAGTCCTCCTTCCCTTCCTCCTCCTCCATTCTAGCACTGATGATGTTACCTAGCTGGGTCATGAAATGTCTGCAAGGAAACCACCCAGCTCAGAGAGCATCCAGGACCCTGCAGTCCTCCTCCCCCCACTCCCTTCTAGCACTGATGTTACCTAGTTGGGTCATGAAATGTCTCCAAACCATTAACAACTAAACTCAGAGAGCATCAAGGACCTCCTCCTCCTCCTCCAGTCTGCCTCCCTTCTAGCACTGATGATGTTACCCAGTTGGGTCATGAAATGTCTGCAAGAAAACCACCCAGCTCAGAGAGCACCAGGGACCCGTTATCCTCCTCCTCCTCCTTCCCCCTTCTAGCACGGATGATGGTCCCTAGTTGGGTCATGAAACGTCTGCAAGAAAACCACCCAGCTCAGAGAGCACCGGGGACCCGAGAAGCCCTCCACCCACCCAAAGGGGAAGCGGGCCCAAGGGCTTTAGGTTTGTCCCCCAACTACAAACACGTAAGCTCAGTGGTCCTCAGAAAAAAAGTGGCAGGAAGTGTGTGTGTGTGTGTACGCAACCAGAAACTGAAGTCTTCAGACTGAACCAGGGAAGCAAACAGTGGAGAAAAATTCCTTGTGAAGGAAGAAAAGAACAAGGATGAGTCTTCACGTCAGAAGTCAAAACCACTTTTCTTTCTTTTTCCTTCCTTCCTTCCTCTCTTTCCTTTCTCCCCTCCTCACCGGCCCGCCCACCAGAGATCAGAAGAACAGAGGTAGTTTTATTTTTTTCAACTGAAATTTATTATCTTTTTTTCCAGAGAATGTTTGCTTAAAAAACGACAACAAAGAAACCCCAAACACAGATGTTCTTATAGGGGTGTGTGCATGTGGGTGTTTTATACATAGGCACATGAAATCCATTGGTTTCTTCCACGAAGACCGCCACATCCCTGCTATGTACCCCACGAGCTTTTTTCACAGAGGGGGCTTATACTGGGGAGGGGGCGGCGGGCAAGAGGAGACAGAAAGCGATCCTTAATGTCTGAATAGGAACTGTTATGGCTCCAAACGTCTGGGGCGCCTCGTGTCTCGTCAAGGCAGAATTCGAAGCTGTCGTTTCTCCAGGAATGGACTAGAGCAGGGCGTCTTCCAACTTGGCCCTTTGATGACTTGCGGACTTCAACTCCCAGAATTCCTCAGCCAGCATGCCTGGCTGAGGAATTCTGGGAGTTGAAGTCCAGGGGTCTTCCAACTTGGCCCTTTGATGACTTGTGGACTTCAAGTGGCTGAGGAATTCTGGGAGTTGAAGTCCACAAGTCATCAAAGGGCCAAGTTGGAAGACCCCTGGGCTGGACGCCTCTTGGTTGGGAAGAGGGTCCAGCTGCCCAGGGCTGCCCCCCCACCCCATTATAAGCTGAGAAAAAGTCAGAAGCAGCTGCTGGGATGGCCCTTGTGGTGGTGGTGGTGTGGGGGGGGTCTGCCCACCTGGGAGGTCTTGCTTGGAAGTTGGCCAAGAAGAAGAGTTGGAAGTCCTAGCGGGACAGAGGTCCATGAGTTTTTGGAGAAGGCTGGGAGATGTTTTATCAACCTTGCAACCTGAAGATTTGTGGACTTAAACTCCCAGAAGCCAGCTGAGGAATTCTGAGCGTTGAAGGTTGAGGAACATCTCCCAACCTTCTCCAAAGCTCACGGACCTCACTTCTCCAAATGTTGGGGGGGGACATTGGTGACGTAAGAGCAGGCGTGGGGTGGAGCCGGTTGGCGACGCGGTGCCCACCGCCCTGCTGAGGTTGACCCACTCTACTGCAGATGCCACTGAGGTACCCAACCTCAGCTAGATGCCCACCCCCAGCTCTCCAGCCTAGACAGGCAACGAGGATCTGAACACCAGGATTAGGACGGGGTGGGTTGGCCAAACACTTGGAGGCCATCAACCCATGAACGTCATCTTCACCATGTCACAACACGTCCCATCGTCGTGGCGTCAACGGTCGCCGGTGAGCGGGGGGCTGCAGGAAGTAAAAGCCCACCCACGGAAAAAGCCCACGAAAACCGTTCCAACTCATGATAACTCACCAACTACTCAACGCACGTTGCCGTCTTGGAGACTGAGTAAGCAACCCAAGGATCGCGCGCCGCCAGCATTAATGGCCCTCTTTCTAGGGAAGCTGGAGGGCCAAGCACTAGTCTATCTCCCCCTTCGGAGGAGCTAATTCCCGAGGGCAGGGGTCTCCAACCTTGGCCCCTTTTAAGACTTGTGGACTTCAACTCCCAGAATTCCTCCCAGCTGACTTCTGGGAGTTGAAGTCCACAAGTCTTAAAGTGGCCAAGGTTGGAGACCCTTGCCCTAAGGCAGCTTTTCTCGAGCGTGGGGACTTTAAGAGGGCTGGACTTCAACTCCCAGAATTCCCCAGCCAGCATAGCTGGCTGGGGAATTCTGGGAGTTGAAGTCCAGCCCTCTTAAAGTCCCCACGCTCGAGAAACGCTGCCCTAGATAACTCAAGGAATGGGACTTTGGGCTCCAGGTGTAACATTTCCACGGAGAAACCAAAAACCATCGAACTGCAAAACAATCTTCCCTTGTGTTATTCTCCTGAACAGCAGCACACAATTTTGCCTTTGGAAGAAAAGAAAAAAACCCTTCCTAGGCTAGCCAAACTTGGGAGGGAGGGGCGTGGTGGGAATGAACAGGAGAGGAGGGGGTTGCATCGCAAAGGGACCACAGCGACACCGATCCTGGTAGCCCAGGGGGAAACCGAAAGGGAGGCGGGTTCAAATGAAATGGGAGAATCTTTGCAAAAAGCTGAAAAGGCTTCGGGGTGTGTGTGTGTGTTTCTTCCTGAGTGGGGTTCGGGAGAGGGAGGGCGGGGAAGGGGAGAGGAAAGAGGGGGACCCCCAACCCCAGACAACCGAATTGTGTGCAGGAATTGTCAGTCTCGCAGTTAACCTAAAAGCCTCTTAAAACACAGAGCTTGCAACAATTACAAAACCTTTGTAGCCTTTGCGCGCTAAACAGCTGTTTTGGGGTGGCAGCCAGGGGTGGCTAACCCAACTTCAGCAAAAACATCCCATAATTTCTCCCCCCCCCAAGCAGCTTTTCAAGGCACCTTCCAACAAGCTAAAAGAAGCTTTATCTCTTCGGGTTTTTTAAAAGAGCAGCATCTTCTAAAGCAGGAGTCCCCAACCTATGGTCCACAGCCCAGCACTGGGCCGCAGCCTGTTCGCCACCGGACCCCACCCCATTTGCGGTAGCACTGCTGCGTGGACCCTAGCAGCCCCATTAGCACATGTGTGGGGAGACTAGCACCGGTGTCATGCGGGCGCCGGTGGCCCGTTTGTGTGTGTGCATGCGCACGCCAGCGCTGCTGTTGTGCATGCGCCCATTTGCGCATGCGTGCATGGAGCCGCGGGCGCACACATTTCCCTTCCGGAAAGGTTGGGGAACGCTGCTGTAAAGGATCCATCGCAACTCGCCATGGCCCACTCGCTGCAGCCATCTTGCGACGCGCAACTGACCAGGGAGCCATTTTGGCACGGCCAGCTCGGCATGGCCAACAGACTTATGAGCAGAATCATTCAAGAAAGGATGCCGGAGGAGAGACAATGTAAAATGCGAATGAGAAAAATTAAAATCATTTCTAAAACTATTTAAAAAAATTAAAGTGAATTCTTGAATTGTTCCGTGGCGAGTTGGCCAATCCCGCTTCTAAACCAGCGGTCCCCCAATCTTTCCCGAAACGGCAGGAGGGGGGGATGGTTCCGTGCGAGCGGCAGGTGCACACACGAACATGCATGTTTCTGCAAGCAGCGCGTGCATACACCTGCCGCTCACGCAAATGGAGCTGCACGCGAGCACGGGCTCGCCCGCTGCTTGCACGGCCCGGTTCCGAACAGGCAGCAGCCCGGGGGTTGCGGACCCCTGCTCTAAATGGTAAAACCTCTGGTCAGCTGGCTTTGCAAACCACACAGTTTTTGCAAACCACACAGTTGCAGAACAGCCTCCGTAGCCACCCAACTTTGCTAAACCGGGCAGAATTAAAAATCGAAACAAAAAACAGCACGGCTGAATTCAAGGAGCGTTACGGCCGTCGGACGGGGCACGCTCTGAGCCGCACCACCCACGGAACGGAGGTTGCAGAACTGGATCCGCGCTCCTGAGCGTCCAAAGCACGACCTACGAGGGGTTTAATTGTAGGTGTAACGGTGGGGAGGGGGTGGTAGACAGGAGAAAAGCTCAGCCCCACCAGACGAGTGCCATCGGACCGGCACATCACAAGAGCGCTTGAACCTGGCAGCTAGCGGGCAGCGAAGATGTGTGTATATATATATATATATTTATATATATCTATATCGGTAGAGAACCCCGGGAAAGTGCTGGAGTCGGCAGTAGGAAGGGGGCGCATCCTGGTTAGTCAAAGCCCTGCCACTCGCTTTGCTCCGAGTCGTATTCCACTTCGGCTCCGATGCACTTCACGCCTTCCAGGAGCATCGGCGTGCCGTGGTGTCGGTCTGCAAGACAAGGGAACAGCGCATGTGTGAAGTGGAGGGGAAACGGGCAGAGAGCCAGGGTGTGTCTTTGTGTGTGGGAGGCCAATGCAGCTGGCAAGCCGGGGCAGAGACCCATTTCTGCTCAACAAGATCTCCTTCCTGCAAGCATCCCCAGGTGGACAGCCCCCGGGCCGTGGACCAGAACTGGGCCGCGGCATGACAGAAACTGGTCCGCACAAAGAAGGAAAGCCTCATCCGCGGGATGCAAGCAGCACACGAAACCACACATCCCTTCGGTCTGTGGGAAACCCTCTCTCCACGGAACCGGTCCCTGGTGCCCAAAAGGTTAAGGGCAGCTGTTTTATGGCGTGTTTTAAAGCTTAACCATACCCCAGTGCCTTGTCTCCTGTCTGTATCCACATCAGAATAGAGCTGGAAGGGACCTTGGAGATCTTCTAGTCCAGCCCCCTTCTCAAGCAGGAGACCCTATACCAGGGGTAGGCAACCATGGCCCCTTCATGACTGGTGGACTTCAACTCCCAGAATTCCTGAGCCAGCCATGCTGAGGGGAAAGGGAGAGGTTTCCAAGCTGAGCCAGGCTGGCTCAGGAATTCTGGGAGTTGAAGTCCACGAATCACGAAGGGGCCATAGTTCCCCCATGCTGGCTCAGGAATTCTGGGAGTTGAAGTCCACGAGTCATAAAGCGGCCTAGGCCTAGGCCAGAGGTAGGCAACCTTGGCTCCTTTATGACTGGTGGACTTCAACTCCCAGAATTCCTGAGCCAGCCGTGCTGAGGGGAAAGGGAGAGGCTTCCAAGCTGAGCCAGGCTGGCTCAGGGATTCTGGGAGTTGAAGTCCACCAGTCATAAAGGAGGCAGGGTTGCTTACCCCTGCTGTATCCCATTTGAGACAAGTGGCTGTCCAGTCTCTTCTTAAAAGCCCCCACTGATGAAGCCCCCACAACTTCTGGAACAAACTGCTCTGCTGATTATTTGTCCTGTCAGGAAAGTTCTAGGTTGCTTCTCTCCTTGATGGGTTTCCATCCGTTGCTTCTTGTCCTGCCTTCTTCAGGGGCTTTGGACAATAAGTTGAACCCCCCCCTCTTCTTTGAGGCAGCCCCTCAAACACTGGACTACTGCTATCATGTCTCTCTCCCCCCCCCCGATCCTTTCTTTTCTCTAGACTGGCCAAACCCAAGTCCTGCTTTGCAGACTCTCAGCATCTCCTTTAAGCTTGACCCTGAGGGCTTCAGATCATATCACCTTCAGCTTGGCAGATTAATTCCACCCCAGAGATGTGTTCAAAGACACCCGCAGGCCGAGTTTAATTTCCTGGCCATTGTCGCCTCTTGGCCACAACAGGATATTAAACCAGGCCCTTGGGAGGTGCAGAGAGGAAATGCAGAGAGGCAGGAAAGTGAAGGGGGGGAGGGAGGGGGAAGGGGATGCCCAGCCTGGGTGCAAGAACAGGCAGACCCTTACCCATCACCCGGGCTTGCACGACAACCTTGATGCTGGCACTCTGGTTAGTCTCGCTGCAAAGGACCATCTCTTCGTGCAGGACACCTTCTTTGTGGGCCACGTACTCGCAACTGACCCTGTAGCCTGGCAGACAAAGAAACATAAGAACCTAAGAAGAAGAGCCGCGCTGAATCAGGCCAAAGCCCATCGAGTCCAGCATTCTGTGTCACCCAGTGGCCCACCAATTGTCCATGGGGATCTTGAGCAGAAAGAGAAGGCCAAACCCTCCCTTTCCCTTGACCCCCAACAAATGGGACTCAAGGGAATCCTGCCTGCCTCAACCAACATAGAGGCGGCACATGGACATCCGTTTTAATAACCACCAGATACACTTGGCCTCCATGAATCTATCTAGCCCTGCCTTGAAGAAAGGGTAACCCCCCTCCCCGCATCAAAGGACCCTCCAAAGAGCAACTGGGGGAACTCGGTGAGGCAGGAGTTGCAAAATGCTGTCCCCCCCCCAAAAAAAGAGTCCTTAAAAGGAGAAAGAGAAGCACAGAAGAGGGAAAATGTCAGGCGGGAAAGGCCACGTCCAGCTGTGAAGGTTCAATGGAAAGGATTTTTGTTGCTTCAAGCCTCTGTGCAGGAATCTTCCCAACTCATGTTAACGTGCGCTAAGGGTCCACAGAATTCTGGGGTGTGTGTTGAACTTAATCTGCTTGTGGCTACGTAGGGATTCTAGGCTGACCCCACTTTTGACTCCACACCCCTGGATTCTGATCCCTTATCTTCCTTCCTTCCTTCCTTCCTTCCTTCCTTCCTTCCTTCCTTCCTTCCTTCCTTCCTTCCTTCCATCTTGTCAAGTGTGAAGGACCAATTAAACTGATTTATTGTTTAAAGCCTCTGCCCAGGAAACTTCACAGGTTAGGAGTAAAATAAGGGCCAACAGAATTGGGGAGGGGAGGACTTAATTCACTTGTGGCTACGTAGGGATTCCAGAGGCAAGTCAATTCCACTGGTTACTTGTCCTCAACCTTAGGAAGTTTCTCCTTCTTCGTTCTAGGTTGCTTCTCTCCTTGATGAGTTTCCATCCATTGCTTCTTGTCCTGCCTTCAGGGGCTTTGGAGAAGAGCTTGACTCCCTCTTCTTTGGGGCAGCCCGAGATACTGGAGCACTGCTATCCTGTCCCCCCTCATCCTTCTCTTCATTAAACTAGACATTCCCAATTCCAGCAGCCGTTCCTTGTATGTTTTAGCCTCCAGTCCCCCCTGATCATCTCTGTTGCTCTTCTCTGCCCTCTTTCTAAAGTGTCAACATCTTTTTTTACATCGTGGCGACCAAAACGGGATGCAGGATTCCAAGAGTGGCCTTACCCAGGCGTTCTAAAGCGGCATGAATGCTTTCTTCTCCAAAAAAGCCAAGAGAACGTACCTTCAGATACCGGGACGATGTTGGTCACCTTGAGATGCAGGTTCGTGAGAGGTGCCGGGCAAATGTCCTTCCCCAGGAGCTGCACAAAAGGCAGGATGAACGTGATTTCGTATTTGTGCAGGATTTTGAGGAAGCCAACCTGATGGGAGAAGCAAAGTCAGGATTTGACGGCGGACAAGCGATCAAGCAAATGCAGAGGATTCTTAAAAGCGAAACGTAAAAAGATAAAACGATCAAAGGAGGATGAAAAACCTGGCGAATAAATCAGACAATTAAAAAAAAAGGGAAAAATAGTTCAGCCCAGCCCCTTTTTTTTGCATACGATTCCACCTTTTGCTCCACGTTTTTTTCTTCCCCCAGAATTTAGCAACTCCTTATCAAGTGGTTTCTTGGCGGAGTTTGAGTCACACAGAGAGAAGAGGCATCTGTGCACAAGTCTTTTCTTGCATTTATTCCACTTTTATCTAGCTGCCTCTCTTGGCGTCTCGTAAAAGATTACTGGGCGACATGCAGCCTGCAGAATAAGCCAGAGAGGGGGAAAAAAACCCTCCAGAATATTCCCAGGAGACCTTTGTCTCTTGAAGTCATTGGAAAGTAAAATATTTCAGAAAATGTCAGAAAACAGCCACTGCAAGAAGCCCAGGGGTCTACTTTATTGCTGTAAGGCAGGGGTCCTCCAACCTGGACCACTTTAAGACTCGTGGACTTCAACTCCCAGAATTCCTCAGCCAGCTTGGCTGGCTGAGGAATTCTGGGAGTTGAAGTCCACGAGTCTTAAAGTGGCCAAGGTTGGAGGACCTCTGCTGTAAGGCAGCGTTTCTCAACCTGGACCACTTTTAAGTCATGTGGACTTCAACTCCCAGAATCCCCCAGCCAGCCAATTCTGGTCATTAAGTAGAGGACTGCACTGTATGCCAAAGAAGACTTCCATCATCCAGGCCAAAGGTGTCTTAAAAGGTTGAATCACAGCCACTGAACCAAACTTGGTTACAATCTGAGGGGCTTCTCTGGAAGGTGTTTGCGACTGTAGACGGAAATTGGACCTGACATCGTGGTAACCCTCATTCTGATGCTGCTCGGCCTAAGCATGGATCAAGTATTATAAATGCAGACACTTTCAAATCAATCAAGGATATCGACCCAGATGTGGCTTCTCTGTAATGTGTTGAATCCCGTTACAGGTCCACGTCGACGCAGAGAAATACGGCTCTGGAAGGACTCAATTTTAAATGGGCTATTGTGTCATAAATCTATTCTGGCAAAATTGAGCCGGCGGTGTTGTTTTTTTCCCCTTCAAAATCCCACGAGGGAGACAGAGAAAATGAGAATTCAGCTACAGTGTGCTCCGAATATGCTCCAGGCAACTTCTGAAGTCAGCCCTGATCAATTTGTCTGATAGATATTCTCGATCAACTCTGACAAAGAATTAAAATTTAAATTGGTTAACTTAGATCACTTTCCCCCAACACCCCTGTTTAAGAGTAATCATTTTGAAGGACGGCTGCCAATTAATAGAACAATATAGGATAGGATAATAGAAATAGAAATAAGAATAGAAATAAGAATAGAATAGAATAGAAAATATGGAATAGAAGAGAATAGAACAGAACAGAAGCTGAAAGGCACCTTGGAGGTCTTCTAGTCCAGCCCCCTGCTCCAGCATGAGAACCTACTGTATGCTATCAATAATAATAATAATAATAATAATAATAATAATAATAAAAAGTTGGAAGGGACCTTGGAGGTCATCTAGTCCAACCCCCTGCTCAGGCAGGAAACCCAAATCGCGCATGCGCGGCGCGATGGCCTGAATTGCGCAAGCGCGCCGCGCGTGCGACGGCCGAGGGGAAATGGGGGGAAAAAATGGCGGACTGCGGTGTTTGGCGACCCCCATGAAATGGTCGTTTGACCCCAAATGGGGTCGCGACCCACAGGTCGAGAACCACTGCTTCAGGCGCTTTGGAGAATAGCTTGGCTCCCTCTTCTTTGGGGCAGACCCTGAGACACTGGAACACTGCTATCCTGTCCCCCCTCGTCCTTCTCTTTGTTAAACTAGACCAGTGGTTCTCAACCTTGGGGTTGCGACCCCATTTGGGGGTCGCGAGACCATTTTGCGGGGGTCGCCGGGCACTGCCGGCCGCCATTTTGTTTTTTAATTTTTTTAAATTTTTTTTAATTTTTTTTAATTTTTTTAAATTTTTTTAAATTTTTTTTATTTTTTTTGGCGCGCGCGTGCCGCGCACGCTCAGATCCGCCCGTCGCGCCGGGAAAAAAAATAAAAAAAAAAAATAAAAAAAATAAAAAAATAAAAAAAATTAAAAAAAAACAAAATGGCGGCCGCGACAGGAGGATCTGCGCATGCGCGGATCGGCCCGTCGCACGTGCCACGCATGCGCGCATCCGCCCATTGTGGCCGCCATTTTGTTTTTTTTTAATTTTTAAAAAAAAATTTTAAATAAAAAAAAAACAAAATGGCGGCCCGCGATGGGCGGATGTGCGCATGCGCGGCGCGTGCGACGGGCCGATCCGCGCATGCGCAGATCCGCCCGTCGTGGGCCGCCATTTTGTTTTTTTTATTTTTTTTAAAAAAAATTTAAAAAAAAAACAAAATGGCGGCCCACGACGGGCGGATGCGCGCATGCATGGCGCGTGCGACGGGCCGATCCGCGTATGCGCAGATCCGCCCATCGCGGCCGCCATTTTGTTTTTGTTTTTTTAAAAAAACTTTTTAAAAAATTATTTTTTGCGCGCGCGCACACGCGCACGCCCCCGGGTCAGGGTCGTGGCGCTCATGGGCGGGGCAAGTGGGGTCTCAACCTCAGAAAGGTTGAGAACCACTGAACTAGACATCCCCAATTCCAGCAGCTGTTCCTTATATGCTTTAGCTTCCAGTCCCCTAATCCTCTTTGTTGCTCTTCTCTGCACTCTTTCCAGAGTCTCAGCATCTTTTTTACATCGTGGTGACCAGAACTGGATGCCATATTCCAAGTGTGGCCTTACCCAGGCCTTGCAAAGTGGTGTTAATACTTCACGTGATCTTGGTTTTATTCCTCTGTTAATGCAGTCTAATCCCATTAAAAACCTCCAGTGTTGGAGCGCCCACGATTTCTGGTGGCAAGCTGTTCCACTGTTTGATTGTCCTCACTGTTAGGAAGTTTCTCCTTAATTCCAGGTTGCTTCTCTCTGATCAGCTTCCATCCATTGCTTCTTGTCCTGCCTTCAGGTGCTTTGGAGAAGAGCTTGACTCCCTCTTCTTTGGGGCAGCCCCGATACTGGAACTTGGCTATCCTGTCCCCCCTCGTCCTTCTCTTCCTTAAACTAGACATCCCCAATTCCAGCAACCGCTCCTTATATGTTTTAGTCTCCAGGCCTTGGATCGTCTTAGTTGCTCTTCTCTGGATTTTTTCCAAACTCTCAAATTAAACAAACTCCACTTGCCCAAATCTAAATAAAACATAAGGTGTGGTGAAGATTTTGGTTTATTAAAGCTTTGGCCAAAGAGCTGCAATGCAAGGATTCTTTTTTCCTTCCAATGCCGTTCCGATTCTATTATTTATTACTGGGCTTCAAGTACAGGAAATCAAGTGTTACACTCAATTATTACTATTTTATTAAAAAAACAAACCCTACGCTGGATCAGTACCACGGAACTTTCAATCTCCCAAGGATAATTTACTTTTGGGGATATTTATAAAGCAATTAATTGACACGACGGGGGGGGGGTCCTCAATTTAACGACCGCAACTGACCCAAAATTTCCGTCGTGAAGCGAGACAGGTGAGTTTTTAACCCCCATTTTACGATCCTTTTTGCCACCGTTGTTAAATGAAGCCCTGCAGTTGTTGTGAGTAACACGGTTGTTAAGTGAATCCGGCTTCCCTTGTCAGAAGGTCGCAAAAGGGGATCCTGTGACCCTCGGGGACGCAGAGACCGTCGTAAATACGAGTCAGTTTCCAGGCCTCTGAATTTTGAGCACGGGACCCCGGGGATGCTGCCACCGCTTTAAGAGTGTAAAAAGGTTGATAAGTCACTTTTTCTGGTGCCGTTGTAACTCCAAACGGTCACTGAATGAATTGCTGTAACTTAAAGACATCCTGTATAGACACAGCAGGCCCGATAGCAACAAAGAGAATCAGAGGGATGGAGACTAAAACATACAAGGAACGGTTGCTGGAATTGGGGATGTCAGTTTAATGAAGAGAAGGACGAGGGGGGACAGGATAGCAGCCTTCCAGTATCTCGGGGGCTGCCCCAAAGAGGGAGTCAAGCTGTTCTTCAAAGCCCCTGAAGGCAGGACAAGAAGCAATGGGTGGAAACTCATCAAGGAGAGAAGCAACCTGGAACTAAGGAGAACTTCCTGACAGTGAGAACAATTAACCAGTGGAACCACCCTGCCTCCAGAAGCGGTGAAGGCTCCAACACTGGAAGTTTTTAAGAAGAGACTGACAGCCCTTTGTCTGAAATGGTAACAGGGTTTCCTGCCTGAGCAGGTGGTTGGACTAGATGACCTCCAAGGTCCCTTCCCAACTTTATTATTATTATTAACAACCTGCCTCCAGAAGCGGTCAATGCTCCAACACTGGAAGTTTTTAAGAAGAGACTGGACAGCCATTTGTCCGAAATGGTCTAGGGTTTCCTGCCTGAGCAGGGGGTTGGACTACATGACCTCCAAGGTCCCTTCCAACATTATTATTATTATTATTATTATTATTATTATTATTATTATTATTATTATTATTCCTGTTACAGGCCCATACCCATCTGCACTCTGATTCAGGTGACTCTGGGGCTAGTGATAAGCCCCCAAATGGGCCCAAGGACTCTCAGAGAGCTAACAACCCAATGTCGGAGCACTAACGTCCAGATAACTGCAAAGAATACAAATCCTTCCATTCCCCACCAGTCAGTCAGAACTGAAGAAGCTTCTTGGATGAGAAGTGAAACGTCTTCAGGAAAGAAAAAAAAACCCCAAGAAGGAGTAGAGTACAGAAAGAGTGCAGAGAAGAGCAACAAAGAGGATCAGGGGACTGGAAGCTAAAGCATACAAGGAACAGTTGCTGGAATTGGGGATGTCTAGTTTAACGGAGAGAAGGACGAAGGGGGACACGATAGCCCCCGTGGAAAGGGTTCGCAATTTGGGAGTCCTCCTGGATTCACGGCTATCTTTAGAGGACCATCTGGCGGCCTGGCCGGGAGGATGTTCTATCAGGTTCGCCTGGTACGCCAGTTGCGTCCCTTCCTAGACCGGGACTCGCTATGCACAGTTACTCATGCCTTCGTCACTTCCAGGCTGGACTATTGTAATGCTCTCTACATGGGGCTCCCCTTGAGGTGCACCCGGAGGCTTCAGCTGGCCCAGAATGCGGCCGCGCGGGTAGTGACAGGAGCGTCGTGGCGCTCCCACGTAACACCGCTCCTGCGTGAGTTGCACTGGTTGCCGGTGGTCTTCCGGGTGCGGTTCAAGGTGTTAGTGACCACCTTTAAAGCGCTCCATGGCATCGGACCCGGATACTTACAGGACCGCTTACTGCTAGCAAATACCTCCCGCCGTCCGGTACGCTCCCACAGAGAGGGCCTCCTCAGGGTGCCGTCGGCCAGACAATGTCGACTGGCGACCCCCAGGGGGAGGGCCTTCTCTGTGGGAGCTCCAACGTTTTGGAACGAGCTCCCCCCCCCCGAACTCCGTACGATGACGGACTTACGCACCTTCCGTCGGGAACTGAAAACTTTCCTTTTTCAACAGGCCGGCCTGGCATAGAAGCTCCGGCTCCAACCGGGTGAAAATGTTTTAGGGGGATTGTGCAATTTTTAGGATTTTTGTAATTTTTAGGATTTTAGGATTTGTATATATTGGGTTTTATAGATTTTATGGCCTAATTTGTTTAATTTATTTTTAAATATTTTAATTTCGTACATTTATATGTTTTTTAAATTTTAAGGCTGTAAACCGCCCCGAGTCCTTCGGGAGAGGGGCGGTATAGAAATTTAAATATAATAATAATAATAATAATAATAATAATAATAATAATAATAATAATAATAATAATAATAAAAAGCAGCCTTCCAGTATTTGAGGGGCTGCCCCAAAGAAGACGGAGTCAAGCTCTTCTCCAAAGCGCCTCAAGGCAGGACAAGAAACAACGGGTGGAAACTGATCAAGGAGAGAAGCAACCTAGAACTAAGGAGAAACTTCCTGACAGGGAGAACAATTATATATATTATATATATTTATATTATATTTATTAAATTTCTATACCGCCCCTCTCCCGAAGGACTCGGGGCGGTTTACAGCCTTAAAATTTAAAAAAACAAAAACAAAAAAACATATAATGTACAAAATTAAAATATTTAAAAATAAATTAAACAAATAAATTAAACAATAAATTAACCAGTGGAACTACTTGCCTCCAGAAGCAGTGAATGCTCCAACACATTTTAGAAACGGCTGGCTAGCCACATAAAGCACTATAATGGGCTCAGGCAGGGCTGCGTTCATTAAATTACAAGGATTCTGCTTTGCAGAAAGAAAAAAAAAAGGGAAGGGAAGGAGGCCAAGAAAACAAGCCATTTATTCAGTCAGAAGAGAAAAAACAGATTTTAAAAAAAAAAAGCCAGACACCCCGACAACTTTATTCTGCAAATCTCTTCCATCCCTCAAGCACAAACAGGAGATCGAAGACCTGGAGACAGGAGGAAAAGAAGGCTGAGTTTGCCTTGTCAACCAAAAGGCAGGCGTGCTTCAAAAACAACGTTGGAAATTTAGGAAAACTGACTTAAGGGGTCCAGACGGATTTGAATAATAAGATGGTGAACTTATTTACAAGAATCCGTCCTGTGGGAAAATGTTGTTCTGGATTCTTTTTTAAAAAAAAAACCAAAAGACCAAAAAAACAACGTTGTAAAGATTTTGGAATCAATTCTTCCCATGGGAAAAATGCTTTTGTTCAGAGGGGGAAAAAAAAAAACATTTTAAGATGGGGCTTTGAAAGGCTTTGGTGCTTGATGGAACCGGAAATAACGATAAAGAATTCAAGTAAGGGAGAAGAACACTTGAACTCAACCCCATTAATACGGAATAGAGCAAAATGCTCTAATTTTGGATGCAATGAAGGCGACTGGGGAACGACGCACTCAGAAATGGCTTTGGAGACTGTCTGCTATTCTGGTAGACAAAGTGGATTTGAAAAGAGGGTTGCAGAAGAGGAAGAAATGTAGCCTGAGATGGGGATTAGAAAGCGGATTTTAAAATGATAACCTAGATGAATGACACGGGAAAAGATGTTACATGGGATATACAAATGGAAATGCCGGGTGTCTTCATAACTATACGAGATATACAAATCACAACACCAGAACGTGGAGAGCTTTCTTATTTGGGGTCTACAGGAAGAGACCCGGCTGGGGAATTCTGGGAGTTGAAGTCCACCCATCGTCAAGTCGCCAAGGTTGAGAAACGCTGGGCTGACCTA
>JARGCV010001294.1:0-106778 GCA_034064705.1 Bothrops alternatus | reverse complement strand
TTCCCCTTCAATCTTTCTCCTTCCACTGCCTTCCTTCCTTCCTTCCCCTTCAATCTCCTCTTTCCTTCTCCATCTCATTCCTTCCCCTTCAATCTTCCTTCCTTCCTTCCTTCTTCCTTCCTTCCTTCCTTCCATCTCCACCTCCATCCCCTTCCTTTCAATCTCTCTCCTTCCTTCCTTCCTTCCCTCCCCTTCAATCTCCTTCCTTCTCCATCTTCTTCCTTTCCCCTCAATCTCCTTCCTTCATCTTCCTTCCTTCCCTTCAATTCTCCTTCCATCTCCATCTCTATCCCTTCCCCTTCAATTTCTTTCTCCTTCCTTCCTTCCTTCCATCCTTCCTTTCCCCTTCAATCTTCCTTCCTTCCATCTCCATCACTTCCCCTTTAATCTCTCTCTCTCCTTCCACTCTTCCTTCCCCTTCATCTCCTTCCTTCTCCATCTCCTTCCTTTCCCCTTCAATCTTCCTTCCTTCTCCATCTCCTTCCTTTCCCCTTCAATCTTCCTTCCTTCCTTCCTTCCTTCCATCTCCATCTCCATCCATCCCTTCAATCTTTCTCCTTCCTGCCTTCCTTCCTTCCTGCCTTCCTTCCTTCCTTCCCTTCAAACTCCTTTCTTCTCCATCTCCTTCCTTTCCCTTTCAATCTTCCGTCCTTCTTTCCTTCCTTCCCCGTCAATCTCCTTCCTTCTCCACCTCCTTCCTTTCCCCTTCAATCTCCTTCCTTCTCCATTTCCTTCCTTTCCCCTTCAATCTTCCTTCCTTCCTTTCCCCTTCAATTTCCTTCCTTCTCCATCTCCTTCCTTTCCCTTCAATGTTCTTTCCTTCCTTCCATCTCTATCTCCATCCCTTCCCTTCAATCTCTTTTTCCTTCCTTTCTTCCTACCTTCCATCCTTCCTTTCCCCTTCAATCTTCCTTCCTTCCTTCCTTCCATCTCCATCTCCATATCTTCCCCTTCAATCTCCTTTCTTCTCCATCTCCTTCCTTTCCCCTTCAATCTTCCTTCCTTCTTTCCTTCCTTCCCCTTCAATCTCCTTCCTTCTCCACCTCCTTCCTTTCCCCTTCAATCTTCCTTCCTTCTCCATCTCCTTCCTTTCCCCTTCAATCTCCTTCCTTCTCCATTTCCTTCCTTTCCACTTCAATCTTCCTTCCTTCGTTTCCCCTTCAATCTCCTTCCTTCTCCATCTCCTTCCTTTCCCCTTCAATCTTCCTTCCTTCTCCATCTCCTTCCTTTCCCCTTCAATCTTCCTTCCTTCCTTCCTTCCTTCCTTCCTTCCTTCCTTCCATCTCCATCTCCATCTCCATCCCTTCCCCTTCAATCTTTCTCCTTCCTGCCTTCCTTCCTTCCTGCCTTCCTTCCTTCCTTCTCCTTCAATCTCCTTCCTTCTCCATCTCCTTTCTTTCCCCTTCAATCTTCCTTCCTTCCTTCCATCTCCACCTCCTTCCCTTCCCTTTCAATCTCTCTCCTTCCTTCCTTCCTTCCCTCCCCTTCAATCTCCTTCCTTCTCCATCTCCTTCCTTTCCCCTTCAATCTCCTTCATCTCCATCTCTATCCCTTCCCCTTCAATTTCTTTCTCCTTCCATCCTTCCTTTCCCCTTCAATCTTCCTTCCTTCTCCATCTCCTTCCTTTCCCCTTCAATCTTCCTTCCTTCCTTCCTTCCTTCCATCTCCATCTCCATCTCCATCTCCATCTCCATCTCCATCTCCATCTCAATCCCTTCCCCTTCAATCTTTCTCCTTCCTGCCTTCCTTCCTTCCTTCCCCTTCAATCTCCTTCCTTCTCCATCTCCTTCCTTTCCCCTTCAATCTTCCTTCCCTTCCTTCCTTCCTTCCTTCCTTCCATCTCCACCTCCATCCCTTCCTTTCAATCTCTCTCCTTCCTTCCTTCCTTCCCTCCCCTTCAATCTCCTTCCTTCTCCATCTTCTTCCTTTCCCCTTCAATCTCCTTCCATCTCCATCTCTATCCCTTCCCTTCAATTTCTTTCTCCTTCCTTCCTTCCTTCCATCCTTCCTTTCCCCTTCAATCTTCCTTCCTTCCATCTCCATCACTTCCCCTTTAATCTCTCTCTCTCCTTCCATTCTTCCCTTCCCCTTCAATCTCCTTCCTTCTCCATCTCCTTCCTTTCCCCTTCAATCTTCCTTCCTTCTCCATCTCCTTCCTTTCCTCTTCAATCTTCCTTCCTTCCTTCCTTCCTTCCATCTCCATCTCCATCCCATCCCCTTCAATCTTTCTCCTTCCTGCCTTCCTTCCTGCCTGCCTTCCTTCCTTCCTTCCCCTTCAATCTCCTTTCTTCTCCATCTCCTTCCTTTCCCCTTCAATCTTCCGTCCTTCTTTCCTTCCTTCCCTGTCAATCTCCTTCCTTCTCCACCTCCTTCCTTTCCCCTTCAATCTCCTTCCTTCTCCATTTCCTTCCTTTCCCCTTCAATCTTCCTTCCTTCCTTTCCCCTTCAATTCCTCCTTCTCCATCTCCTTCCTTTCCCCTTCAATGTTCTTTCCTTCCTTCCATCTCTATCTCATCCCTTCCCCTTCAATCTCTTTTTCCTTCCTTTCTTCCTACCTTCCATCCTTCCTTTCCCCTTCAATCTTCCATCCTTCCTTCCTTCCCCTTCAATCTCCTTTCTTCTCCATCTCCTTCCTTTCCCCTTCAATCTTCCTTCCTTCTCCATCTCCTTCCTTTCCCCTTCAATCTTCCTTCCTTCCTTCCTTCCTTCCTTCCTTCCTTCCTTCCTTCCTTCTCATCTCCATATCATTCCCCTTCAATCTCCTTTCTTCTCCATCTCCTTCCTTTCCCCTTCAATCTTCCTTCCTTCTTTCCTTCCTTCCCCTTCAATCTCCTTCCTTCTCCACCTCCTTCCTTTCCCCTTCAATCTTCCTTCCTTCGTTTCCCCTTCAATCTCCTTCCTTCTCCATCTCCTTCTTTTCCCCTTCAATCCCCTTCCATCTCCATCTCTATCCCTTCCCCTTCAATTTCTTTCTCCTTCCTTCCTTCCTTCCATCCTTCCTTTCCCCTTCAATCTTCCTTCCTTCCATCTCCATCACTTCCCCTTCAATCTCTCTCTCCTTCCTTTCTTCCCTTCCCTTCAATCTCCTTCTTCTCCATCTCCTTCCTTTCCCCTTCAATCTTCCTTCCTTCTCCATCTCCTTCCTTTCCCCTTCAATCTTCCTTCCTTCCTTCCTTCCTTCCATCTCCATCTCCATCCCTTCCCCTTCAATCTTTCTCCTTCCTGCCTTCCTTCCTTCTGCCTTCCTTCCTTCCTTCCCTTCAATCTCCTTTCTTCTCCATCTCCTTCCTTTCCCCTTCAATCTTCCTTCCTTCTTTCCTTCCTTCCCCGTCAATCTCCTTCCTTCTCCACCTCCTTCCTTTCCCCTTCAATCTCCTTCCTTCTCCATTTCCTTCCTTTCCCCTTCAATCTTCCTTCCTTCGTTTCCCCTTCAATCTCCTTCCTTCTCCATCTCCTTCCTTTCCCCTTCAATCTCCTTCCATCTCCATCTCTATCCCTTCCCCTTCAATTTCTTTCTCCTTCCTTCCTTCCTTCCATCCTTCCTTTCCCCTTCAATCTTCCTTCCTTCCATCTCCATCACTTCCCCTTTAATCTCTCTCTCTCCTCCATTCTTCCCTTCCCCTTCAATCTCCTTCCTTCTCCATCTCCTTCGTTCCCCTTCAATCTTCCTTCCTTCTCCACCTCCTTCCTTTCCCCTTCAATCTTCCTTCCTTCCTTCCTTTCCCCTTCAATCTCCTTCCATCTCCATCTCTATCCCTTCCCCTTCAATTTCTTTCTCCTTCCTTCCTTCCTGCCTTCCTTCCTGCCTTCCTTCCTTCCTTCCCCTTCAATCTCCTTTCTTCTCCATCTCCTTCCTTTCCCCTTCAATCTTCCTTCCTTCTTTCCTTCCTTCCCCATCAATCTCCTTCCTTCTCCACCTCCTTCCTTTCCCCTTCAATCTCCTTCCTTCTCCATTTCCTTCCTTTCCCCTTCAATCTTCCTTCCTTCCTTCCTTTCCCCTTCAATTTCCTTCCTTCTCCATCTCCTTCCTTTCCCCTCCAATGTTCTTTCCTTCCTTCCATCTCTATCTCCATCCCTTCCCCTTCAATCTCTTTTTCCTTCCTTTCTTCCTACCTTCCATCCTTCCTTCCCCTTCAATCTTCCATCCTTCCTTCCTTCCCCTTCAATCTCCTTCCATCTCCATCTCCATCCATTCCCCTTCAATTTCTTTCTCCTTCCTTCCTTCCTTCCATTCTTCCTTTCCCCTTCAATCTTCCATCCTTCCTTCCTTCCCCTTCAATCTCCTTCCTTCTCCATCTCCTTCCTTTCCCCTTCAATCTTCCTTCCTTCCTTTCCCCTTCAATCTCCTTCCTTCTCCATCTCCTTCCTTTCCCCTTCAATCTTCCTTCCTTCCTTCCTTCCATCTCCATCTCCATCTCCATCTCCATCTCCATCCCTTCCCCTTCAATCTTTCTCCTTCTTGCCTTCCTTCCTTCCTGCCTTCCTTCCTTCCTTCCCCTTCAATCTCTTTCCTTCTCCATCTCCTTCCTTTCCCCTTCAATCTTCCTTCCTTCCTTCCTTCCATCTCCACCTCCATCCCTTCCCTTTCAATCTCTCTCCTTCCTTCCTTCCTTTCTTCCCTCCCCTTCAATCTCCTTCCTTCTCCATCTTCTTCCTTTCCCCTTCAATCTCCTTCCTTCTCCATCTCCTTCCTTTCCCCTTCAATCTCCTTCCATCTCCATCTCTATCCCTTCCCCTTCAATTTCTTTCTCCTTCCTTCCTTCCTTCCATCATTCCTTTCCCCTTCAATCTTCCTTCCTTCCATCTCCATCACTTCCCCTTCAATCTCTCTCTCTCCTTCCTTTCTTCCCTTCCCCTTCAATCTCCTTCCTTCTCCATCTCCTTCCTTTCCCCTTCAATCTTCCTTCCTTCTCCATCTCCTTCCTTTCCCCTTCAATTTCCTTCCTTCCTCCCTTCCTTCCATCTCCATCTCCATCTCCATCTCCATCTCCATCTCCATCTCCATCTCCATCTCCATCTCCATCCCTTCCCCTTCAATCTTTCTCCTTCCTGCCTTCCTTCCTTCCTGCCTTCCTTCCTTCCTTCCCCTTCAATCTCCTTCCTTCTCCATCTCCTTCCTTTCCCCTTCAATCTTCCTTCCTTCCATCCATCTCCACCTCCATCCCTTCCCTTTCAATCTCTCTCCTTCCTTCCTTCCTTCCTTCCCTCCCCTTCAATCTCATTCCTTCTCCATCTTCTTCCTTTCCCCTTCAATCTCCTTCCTTCTCCATCTCCTTCCTTTCCCCTTCAATCTCCTTCCATCTCCATCTCTATCCCTTCCCCTTCAATTTCTTTCTCCTTCCTTCCTTCCTTACATCTTTCCTTTCCCCTTCAATCTTCCTTCCTTCCATCTCCATCACTTCCCCTTTAATCTCTCTCTCTCCTTCCTTTCTTCCCTTCCCCTTCAATCTCCTTCCTTCTCCATCTCCTTCCTTTCCCCTTCAATCTTCCTTCCTTCTCCATCTCCTTCCTTTCCCCTTCAATCTTCCTTCCTTCCTTCCATCTCCATCTCCATCTCCATCTCCATCCCTTCCCCTTCAATCTTTCTCCTTCCTGCCTTCCTTCCTTCCTTCCCCTTCAATCTCCTTCCTTCTCCATCTCCTTCCTTTCCCCTTCAATCTTCCTTCCTTCCTTCCTTCCTTCCATCTCCATCTCCATCCCTTCTCCTTCAATCTTTCTCCTTCCTTCCTTCCTTCCTTCCTTCCTTCCTTCCTTCCTTCCCCTTCAATCTCCTTTCTTCTCCATCTCCTTCCTTTCCCCTTCAATCTTCCTTCCTTCTTTCCTTCCTTCCCCATCAATCTCCTTCCTTCTCCACCTCCTTCCTTTCCCCTTCAATCTCCTTCCTTCTCCATTGCCTTCCTTTCCCCTTCAATCTTCCTTCCTTCGTTTCCCCTTCAATCTCCTTCCTTCTCCATCTCCTTCCTTTCCCCTTCAATCTCCTTCCATCTCCATCTCTATCCCTTCCCCTTCAATTTCTTTCTCCTTCCTTCCTTCCTTCCATCCTTCCTTTCCCCTTCAATCTTCCTTCCTTCCATCTCCATCACTTCCCCTTCAATCTCTCTCTCTCCTTCCTTTCTTCCCTTCCCCTTCAATCTCCTTCCTTCTCCATCTCCTTCCTTTCCCCTTCAATCTTCCTTCCTTCTCCATCTCCTTCCTTTCCCCTTCAATCTTCCTTCCTTCCTTCCTTCCTTCCATCTCCATCTCCATCCCTTCCCCTTCAATCTTTCTCCTTCCTGCCTTCCTTCCTTCCTTCCCCTTCAATCTCCTTCCTTCTCCATCTCCTTCCTTTCCCCTTCAATCTTCCTTCCTTCCTTCCTTCCTTCCTTCCTTCCATCTCCATCTCCATCCCTTTCCCTTCAATCTTTCTCCTTCCTTCCTTCCTTCCTTCCTTCCTGCCTTCCTTCCTTCCTTCCCCTTCAATCTCCTTTCTTCTCCATCTCCTTCCTTTCCCCTTCAATCTTCCTTCCTTCTTTCCTTCCTTCCCCATCAATCTCCTTCCTTCTCCACCTCCTTCCTTTCCCCTTCAATCTCCTTCCTTCTCCATTGCCTTCCTTTCCCCTTCAATCTTCCTTCCTTCGTTTCCCCTTCAATCTCCTTCCTTCTCCATCTCCTTCCTTTCCCCTTCAATCTCCTTCCATCTCCATCTCTATCCCTTCCCCTTCAATTTCTTTCTCCTTCCTTCCTTCCTTCCATCCTTCCTTTCCCCTTCAATCTTCCTTCCTTCCATCTCCATCACTTCCCCTTCAATCTCTCTCTCTCCTTCCTTTCTTCCCTTCCCCTTCAATCTCCTTCCTTCTCCATTGCCTTCCTTTCCCCTTCAATCTTCCTTCCTTCGTTTCCCCTTCAATCTCCTTCCTTCTCCATCTCCTTCCTTTCCCCTTCAATCTCCTTCCATCTCCATCTCCATCCCTTCCCCTTCAATCTTTCTCCTTCCTGCCTTCCTTCCTTCCTGCCTTCCTTCCTTCCTTCCCCTTCAATCTCCTTCCTTCTCCATCTCCTTCCTTTCCCCTTCAATCTTCCTTCCTTCCTTCCTTCCATCTCCACCTCCATCCCTTCCCTTTCAATCTCTCTCCTTCCTTCCTTCCTTTCTTCCCTCCCCTTCAATCTCCTTCCTTCTCCATCTTCTTCCTTTCCCCTTCAATCTCCTTCCTTCTCCATCTCCTTCCTTTCCCCTTCAATCTCCTTCCATCTCCATCTCTATCCCTTCCCCTTCAATTTCTTTCTCCTTCCTTCCTTCCTTCCATCATTCCTTTCCCCTTCAATCTTCCTTCCTTCCATCTCCATCACTTCCCCTTCAATCTCTCTCTCTCCTTCCTTTCTTCCGTTCCCCTTCAATCTCCTTCCTTCTCCATCTCCTTCCTTTCCCCTTCAATCTTCCTTCCTTCTCCATCTCCTTCCTTTCCCCTTCAATCTTCCTTCCTTCCTCCCTCCCTTCCATCTCCATCTCCATCTCCATCTCCATCTCCATCTCCATCTCCATCCCTTCCCCTTCAATCTTTCTCCTTCCTGCCTTCCTTCCTTCCTGCCTTCCTTCCTTCCTTCCCCTTCAATCTCCTTCCTTCTCCATCTCCTTCCTTTCCCCTTCAATCTTCCTTCCTTCCTTCCTTCCTTCCTTCCATCTCCATCTCCATCCCTTCCCCTTCAATCTTTCTCCTTCCTGCCTTCCTTCCTTCCTGCCTTCCTTCCTTCCTTCCCCTTCAATCTCCTTTCTTCTCCATCTCCTTCCTTTCCCCTTCAATCTTCCTTCCTTCTTTCCTTCCTTCCCCATCAATCTCCTTCCTTCTCCACCTCCTTCCTTTCCCCTTCAATCTCCTTCCTTCTCCATTTCCTTCCTTTCCAGTTCAATCTTCCTTCCTTCGTTTCCCCTTCAATCTCCTTCCTTCTCCATCTCCTTCCTTTCCCCTTCAATCTTCCTTCCTTCTCCATCTCCTTCCTTTCCCCTTCAATCTTCCTTCCTTCCTTCCATCTCCACCTCCTTCCCTTCCCTTTCAATCTCTCTCCTTCCTTCCTTCCTTCCCTCCCCTTCAATCTCCTTCCTTCTCCATCTCCTTCCTTTCCCCTTCAATCTCCTTCCATCTCCATCTCTATCCCTTCCCCTTCAATTTCTTTCTCCTTCCATCCTTCCTTTCCACTTCAATCTTCCTTTCTTCTCCATCTCCTTCCTTTCCCCTTCAATCTTCCTTCCTTCCTTCCTTCCTTCCATCTCCATCTCCATCTCCATCTCCATCTCAATCCCTTCCCCTTCAATCTTTCTCCTTCCTGCCTTCCTTCCTTCCTTCCCCTTCAATCTCCTTCCTTCTCCATCTCCTTCCTTTCCCCTTCAATCTTCCTTCCTTCCTTCCTTCCTTCCTTCCTTCCTTCCTTCCATCTCCACCTCCATCCCTTCCTTTCAATCTCTCTCCTTCCTTCCTTCCTTCCCTCCCCTTCAATCTCCTTCCTTCTCCATCTTCTTCCTTTCCCCTTCAATCTCCTTCCTTCTCCATCTCCTTCCTTTCCCCTTCAATCTCCTTCCATCTCCATCTCTATCCCTTCCCCTTCAATTTCTTTCTCCTTCCTTCCTTCCTTCCATCCTTCCTTTCCCCTTCAATCTTCCTTCCTTCCATCTCCATCACTTCCCCTTTAATCTCTCTCTCTCCTTCCACTCTTCCCTTCCCCTTCAATCTCCTTCCTTCTCCATCTCCTTCCTTTCCCCTTCAATCTTCCTTCCTTCTCCATCTCCTTCCTTTCCCCTTCAATCTTCCTTCCTTCCTTCCTTCCTTCCATCTCCATCTCCATCCCATCCCCTTCAATCTTTCTCCTTCCTGCCTTCCTTCCTTCCTGCCTTCCTTCCTTCCTTCCCCTTCAAACTCCTTTCTTCTCCATCTCCTTCCTTTCCCTTTCAATCTTCCGTCCTTCTTTCCTTCCTTCCCCGTCAATCTCCTTCCTTCTCCACCTCCTTCCTTTCCCCTTCAATCTCCTTCCTTCTCCATTTCCTTCCTTTCCCCTTCAATCTTCCTTCCTTCCTTTCCCCTTCAATTTCCTTCCTTCTCCATCTCCTTCCTTTCCCCTTCAATGTTCTTTCCTTCCTTCCATCTCTATCTCCATCCCTTCCCCTTCAATCTCTTTTTCCTTCCTTTCTTCCTACCTTCCATCCTTCCTTTCCCCTTCAATCTTCCTTCCTTCCTTCCTTCCATCTCCATCTCCATATCTTCCCCTTCAATCTCCTTTCTTCTCCATCTCCTTCCTTTCCCCTTCAATCTTCCTTCCTTCTTTCCTTCCTTCCCCTTCAATCTCCTTCCTTCTCCACCTCCTTCCTTTCCCCTTCAATCTTCCTTCCTTCTCCATCTCCTTCCTTTCCCCTTCAATCTCCTTCCTTCTCCATTTCCTTCCTTTCCACTTCAATCTTCCTTCCTTCGTTTCCCCTTCAATCTCCTTCCTTCTCCATCTCCTTCCTTTCCCCTTCAATCTTCCTTCCTTCTCCATCTCCTTCCTTTCCCCTTCAATCTTCCTTCCTTCCTTCCTTCCTTCCTTCCTTCCTTCCATCTCCATCTCCATCTCCATCCCTTCCCCTTCAATCTTTCTCCTTCCTGCCTTCCTTCCTTCCTGCCTTCCTTCCTTCCTTCTCCTTCAATCTCCTTCCTTCTCCATCTCCTTTCTTTCCCCTTCAATCTTCCTTCCTTCCTTCCATCTCCACCTCCTTCCCTTCCCTTTCAATCTCTCTCCTTCCTTCCTTCCTTCCCTCCCCTTCAATCTCCTTCCTTCTCCATCTCCTTCCTTTCCCCTTCAATCTCCTTCCATCTCCATCTCTATCCCTTCCCCTTCAATTTCTTTCTCCTTCCATCCTTCCTTTCCCCTTCAATCTTCCTTCCTTCTCCATCTCCTTCCTTTCCCCTTCAATCTTCCTTCCTTCCTTCCTTCCTTCCATCTCCATCTCCATCTCCATCTCCATCTCCATCTCCATCTCAATCCCTTCCCCTTCAATCTTTCTCCTTCCTGCCTTCCTTCCTTCCTTCCCCTTCAATCTCCTTCCTTCTCCATCTCCTTCCTTTCCCCTTCAATCTTCCTTCCTTCCTTCCTTCCTTCCTTCCTTCCATCTCCACCTCCATCCCTTCCTTTCAATCTCTCTCCTTCCTTCCTTCCTTCCCTCCCCTTCAATCTCCTTCCTTCTCCATCTTCTTCCTTTCCCCTTCAATCTCCTTCCATCTCCATCTCTATCCCTTCCCCTTCAATTTCTTTCTCCTTCCTTCCTTCCTTCCATCCTTCCTTTCCCCTTCAATCTTCCTTCCTTCCATCTCCATCACTTCCCCTTTAATCTCTCTCTCTCCTTCCATTCTTCCCTTCCCCTTCAATCTCCTTCCTTCTCCATCTCCTTCCTTTCCCCTTCAATCTTCCTTCCTTCTCCATCTCCTTCCTTTCCTCTTCAATCTTCCTTCCTTCCTTCCTTCCTTCCATCTCCATCTCCATCCCATCCCCTTCAATCTTTCTCCTTCCTGCCTTCCTTCCTGCCTGCCTTCCTTCCTTCCTTCCCCTTCAATCTCCTTTCTTCTCCATCTCCTTCCTTTCCCCTTCAATCTTCCGTCCTTCTTTCCTTCCTTCCCCGTCAATCTCCTTCCTTCTCCACCTCCTTCCTTTCCCCTTCAATCTCCTTCCTTCTCCATTTCCTTCCTTTCCCCTTCAATCTTCCTTCCTTCCTTTCCCCTTCAATTTCCTTCCTTCTCCATCTCCTTCCTTTCCCCTTCAATGTTCTTTCCTTCCTTCCATCTCTATCTCCATCCCTTCCCCTTCAATCTCTTTTTCCTTCCTTTCTTCCTACCTTCCATCCTTCCTTTCCCCTTCAATCTTCCATCCTTCCTTCCTTCCCCTTCAATCTCCTTTCTTCTCCATCTCCTTCCTTTCCCCTTCAATCTTCCTTCCTTCTCCATCTCCTTCCTTTCCCCTTCAATCTTCCTTCCTTCCTTCCTTCCTTCCTTCCTTCCTTCCTTCCTTCCATCTCCATCTCCATATCTTCCCCTTCAATCTCCTTTCTTCTCCATCTCCTTCCTTTCCCCTTCAATCTTCCTTCCTTCTTTCCTTCCTTCCCCTTCAATCTCCTTCCTTCTCCACCTCCTTCCTTTCCCCTTCAATCTTCCTTCCTTCGTTTCCCCTTCAATCTCCTTCCTTCTCCATCTCCTTCTTTTCCCCTTCAATCCCCTTCCATCTCCATCTCTATCCCTTCCCCTTCAATTTCTTTCTCCTTCCTTCCTTCCTTCCATCCTTCCTTTCCCCTTCAATCTTCCTTCCTTCCATCTCCATCACTTCCCCTTCAATCTCTCTCTCCTTCCTTTCTTCCCTTCCCCTTCAATCTCCTTCCTTCTCCATCTCCTTCCTTTCCCCTTCAATCTTCCTTCCTTCTCCATCTCCTTCCTTTCCCCTTCAATCTTCCTTCCTTCCTTCCTTCCTTCCATCTCCATCTCCATCCCTTCCCCTTCAATCTTTCTCCTTCCTGCCTTCCTTCCTTCCTGCCTTCCTTCCTTCCTTCCCCTTCAATCTCCTTTCTTCTCCATCTCCTTCCTTTCCCCTTCAATCTTCCTTCCTTCTTTCCTTCCTTCCCCGTCAATCTCCTTCCTTCTCCACCTCCTTCCTTTCCCCTTCAATCTCCTTCCTTCTCCATCTTCTTCCTTTCCCCTTCAATCTCCTTCCTTCTCCATCTCCTTCCTTTCCCCTTCAATCTCCTTCCATCTCCATCTCTATCCCTTCCCCTTCAATTTCTTTCTCCTTCCTTCCTTCCTTCCATCATTCCTTTCCCCTTCAATCTTCCTTCCTTCCATCTCCATCACTTCCCCTTCAATCTCTCTCTCTCCTTCCTTTCTTCCGTTCCCCTTCAATCTCCTTCCTTCTCCATCTCCTTCCTTTCCCCTTCAATCTTCCTTCCTTCTCCATCTCCTTCCTTTCCCCTTCAATCTTCCTTCCTTCCTCCCTTCCTTCCATCTCCATCTCCATCTCCATCTCCATCTCCATCCCTTCCCCTTCAATCTTTCTCCTTCCTGCCTTCCTTCCTTCCTGCCTTCCTTCCTTCCTTCCCTTTCAATCTCCTTCCTTCTCCATCTCCTTCCTTTCCCCTTCAATCTTCCTTCCTTCCTTCCTTCCTTCCTTCCATCTCCATCTCCATCCCTTCCCCTTCAATCTTTCTCCTTCCTGCCTTCCTTCCTTCCTTCCCCTTCAATCTCCTTCCTTCTCCATCTCCTTCCTTTCCCCTTCAATCTTCCTTCCTTCCTTCCTTCCTTCCATCTCCATCTCCATCCCTTTCCCTTCAATCTTTCTCCTTCCTTCCTTCCTTCCTTCCTTCCTGCCTTCCTTCCTTCCTTCCCCTTCAATCTCCTTTCTTCTCCATCTCCTTCCTTTCCCCTTCAATCTTCCTTCCTTCTTTCCTTCCTTCCCCATCAATCTCCTTCCTTCTCCACCTCCTTCCTTTCCCCTTCAATCTCCTTCCTTCTCCATTGCCTTCCTTTCCCCTTCAATCTTCCTTCCTTCGTTTCCCCTTCAATCTCCTTCCTTCTCCATCTCCTTCCTTTCCCCTTCAATCTCCTTCCATCTCCATCTCTATCCCTTCCCCTTCAATTTCTTTCTCCTTCCTTCCTTCCTTCCATCCTTCCTTTCCCCTTCAATCTTCCTTCCTTCCATCTCCATCACTTCCCCTTCAATCTCTCTCTCTCCTTCCTTTCTTCCCTTCCCCTTCAATCTCCTTCCTTCTCCATTGCCTTCCTTTCCCCTTCAATCTTCCTTCCTTCGTTTCCCCTTCAATCTCCTTCCTTCTCCATCTCCTTCCTTTCCCCTTCAATCTCCTTCCATCTCCATCTCCATCCCTTCCCCTTCAATCTTTCTCCTTCCTGCCTTCCTTCCTTCCTGCCTTCCTTCCTTCCTTCCCCTTCAATCTCCTTCCTTCTCCATCTCCTTCCTTTCCCCTTCAATCTTCCTTCCTTCCTTCCTTCCATCTCCACCTCCATCCCTTCCCTTTCAATCTCTCTCCTTCCTTCCTTCCTTTCTTCCCTCCCCTTCAATCTCCTTCCTTCTCCATCTTCTTCCTTTCCCCTTCAATCTCCTTCCTTCTCCATCTCCTTCCTTTCCCCTTCAATCTCCTTCCATCTCCATCTCTATCCCTTCCCCTTCAATTTCTTTCTCCTTCCTTCCTTCCTTCCATCATTCCTTTCCCCTTCAATCTTCCTTCCTTCCATCTCCATCACTTCCCCTTCAATCTCTCTCTCTCCTTCCTTTCTTCCGTTCCCCTTCAATCTCCTTCCTTCTCCATCTCCTTCCTTTCCCCTTCAATCTTCCTTCCTTCTCCATCTCCTTCCTTTCCCCTTCAATCTTCCTTCCTTCCTCCCTTCCTTCCATCTCCATCTCCATCTCCATCTCCATCCCTTCCCCTTCAATCTTTCTCCTTCCTGCCTTCCTTCCTTCCTGCCTTCCTTCCTTCCTTCCCCTTCAATCTCCTTCCTTCTCCATCTCCTTCCTTTCCCCTTCAATCTTCCTTCCTTCCTTCCTTCCTTCCTTCCATCTCCATCTCCATCCCTTCCCCTTCAATCTTTCTCCTTCCTGCCTTCCTTCCTTCCTTCCCCTTCAATCTCCTTCCTTCTCCATCTCCTTCCTTTCCCCTTCAATCTTCCTTCCTTCCTTCCTTCCTTCCTTCCTTCCATCTCCATCTCCATCCCTTTCCCTTCAATCTTTCTCCTTCCTTCCTTCCTTCCTTCCTTCCTGCCTTCCTTCCTTCCTTCCCCTTCAATCTCCTTTCTTCTCCATCTCCTTCCTTTCCCCTTCAATCTTCCTTCCTTCTTTCCTTCCTTCCCCATCAATCTCCTTCCTTCTCCACCTCCTTCCTTTCCCCTTCAATCTCCTTCCTTCTCCATTGCCTTCCTTTCCCCTTCAATCTTCCTTCCTTCGTTTCCCCTTCAATCTCCTTCCTTCTCCATCTCCTTCCTTTCCCCTTCAATCTCCTTCCATCTCCATCTCTATCCCTTCCCCTTCAATTTCTTTCTCCTTCCTTCCTTCCTTCCATCCTTCCTTTCCCCTTCAATCTTCCTTCCTTCCATCTCCATCACTTCCCCTTCAATCTCTCTCTCTCCTTCCTTTCTTCCCTTCCCCTTCAATCTCCTTCCTTCTCCATTGCCTTCCTTTCCCCTTCAATCTTCCTTCCTTCGTTTCCCCTTCAATCTCCTTCCTTCTCCATCTCCTTCCTTTCCCCTTCAATCTCCTTCCATCTCCATCTCCATCCCTTCCCCTTCAATCTTTCTCCTTCCTGCCTTCCTTCCTTCCTGCCTTCCTTCCTTCCTTCCCCTTCAATCTCCTTCCTTCTCCATCTCCTTCCTTTCCCCTTCAATCTTCCTTCCTTCCTTCCTTCCATCTCCACCTCCATCCCTTCCCTTTCAATCTCTCTCCTTCCTTCCTTCCTTTCTTCCCTCCCCTTCAATCTCCTTCCTTCTCCATCTTCTTCCTTTCCCCTTCAATCTCCTTCCTTCTCCATCTCCTTCCTTTCCCCTTCAATCTCCTTCCATCTCCATCTCTATCCCTTCCCCTTCAATTTCTTTCTCCTTCCTTCCTTCCTTCCATCATTCCTTTCCCCTTCAATCTTCCTTCCTTCCATCTCCATCACTTCCCCTTCAATCTCTCTCTCTCCTTCCTTTCTTCCGTTCCCCTTCAATCTCCTTCCTTCTCCATCTCCTTCCTTTCCCCTTCAATCTTCCTTCCTTCTCCATCTCCTTCCTTTCCCCTTCAATCTTCCTTCCTTCCTCCCTCCCTTCCATCTCCATCTCCATCTCCATCTCCATCTCCATCTCCATCTCCATCCCTTCCCCTTCAATCTTTCTCCTTCCTGCCTTCCTTCCTTCCTGCCTTCCTTCCTTCCTTCCCCTTCAATCTCCTTCCTTCTCCATCTCCTTCCTTTCCCCTTCAATCTTCCTTCCTTCCTTCCTTCCTTCCTTCCATCTCCATCTCCATCCCTTCCCCTTCAATCTTTCTCCTTCCTGCCTTCCTTCCTTCCTGCCTTCCTTCCTTCCTTCCCCTTCAATCTCCTTTCTTCTCCATCTCCTTCCTTTCCCCTTCAATCTTCCTTCCTTCTTTCCTTCCTTCCCCATCAATCTCCTTCCTTCTCCACCTCCTTCCTTTCCCCTTCAATCTCCTTCCTTCTCCATTTCCTTCCTTTCCAGTTCAATCTTCCTTCCTTCTTTTCCCCTTCAATCTCCTTCCTTCTCCATCTCCTTCCTTTCCCCTTCAATCTTCCTTCCTTCTCCATCTCCTTCCTTTCCCCTTCAATCTTCCTTCCTTCCTTCCATCTCCACCTCCTTCCCTTCCCTTTCAATCTCTCTCCTTCCTTCCTTCCTTCCCTCCCCTTCAATCTCCTTCCTTCTCCATCTCCTTCCTTTCCCCTTCAATCTCCTTCCATCTCCATCTCTATCCCTTCCCCTTCAATTTCTTTCTCCTTCCATCCTTCCTTTCCCCTTCAATCTTCCTTTCTTCTCCATCTCCTTCCTTTCCCCTTCAATCTTCCTTCCTTCCTTCCTTCCTTCCATCTCCATCTCCATCTCCATCTCCATCTCCATCTCAATCCCTTCCCCTTCAATCTTTCTCCTTCCTGCCTTCCTTCCTTCCTTCCCCTTCAATCTCCTTCCTTCTCCATCTCCTTCCTTTCCCCTTCAATCTTCCTTCCTTCCTTCCTTCCTTCCTTCCTTCCTTCCTTCCATCTCCACCTCCATCCCTTCCTTTCAATCTCTCTCCTTCCTTCCTTCCTTCCCTCCCCTTCAATCTCCTTCCTTCTCCATCTTCTTCCTTTCCCCTTCAATCTCCTTCCTTCTCCATCTCCTTCCTTTCCCCTTCAATCTCCTTCCATCTCCATCTCTATCCCTTCCCCTTCAATTTCTTTCTCCTTCCTTCCTTCCTTCCATCCTTCCTTTCCCCTTCAATCTTCCTTCCTTCCATCTCCATCACTTCCCCTTTAATCTCTCTCTCTCCTTCCACTCTTCCCTTCCCCTTCAATCTCCTTCCTTCTCCATCTCCTTCCTTTCCCCTTCAATCTTCCTTCCTTCTCCATCTCCTTCCTTTCCCCTTCAATCTTCCTTCCTTCCTTCCTTCCTTCCATCTCCATCTCCATCCCATCCCCTTCAATCTTTCTCCTTCCTGCCTTCCTTCCTTCCTGCCTTCCTTCCTTCCTTCCCCTTCAAACTCCTTTCTTCTCCATCTCCTTCCTTTCCCTTTCAATCTTCCGTCCTTCTTTCCTTCCTTCCCCGTCAATCTCCTTCCTTCTCCACCTCCTTCCTTTCCCCTTCAATCTCCTTCCTTCTCCATTTCCTTCCTTTCCCCTTCAATCTTCCTTCCTTCCTTTCCCCTTCAATTTCCTTCCTTCTCCATCTCCTTCCTTTCCCCTTCAATGTTCTTTCCTTCCTTCCATCTCTATCTCCATCCCTTCCCCTTCAATCTCTTTTTCCTTCCTTTCTTCCTACCTTCCATCCTTCCTTTCCCCTTCAATCTTCCTTCCTTCCTTCCTTCCATCTCCATCTCCATATCTTCCCCTTCAATCTCCTTTCTTCTCCATCTCCTTCCTTTCCCCTTCAATCTTCCTTCCTTCTTTCCTTCCTTCCCCTTCAATCTCCTTCCTTCTCCACCTCCTTCCTTTCCCCTTCAATCTTCCTTCCTTCTCCATCTCCTTCCTTTCCCCTTCAATCTCCTTCCTTCTCCATTTCCTTCCTTTCCACTTCAATCTTCCTTCCTTCGTTTCCCCTTCAATCTCCTTCCTTCTCCATCTCCTTCCTTTCCCCTTCAATCTTCCTTCCTTCTCCATCTCCTTCCTTTCCCCTTCAATCTTCCTTCCTTCCTTCCTTCCTTCCTTCCTTCCTTCCTTCCATCTCCATCTCCATCTCCATCCCTTCCCCTTCAATCTTTCTCCTTCCTGCCTTCCTTCCTTCCTGCCTTCCTTCCTTCCTTCTCCTTCAATCTCCTTCCTTCTCCATCTCCTTTCTTTCCCCTTCAATCTTCCTTCCTTCCTTCCATCTCCACCTCCTTCCCTTCCCTTTCAATCTCTCTCCTTCCTTCCTTCCTTCCCTCCCCTTCAATCTCCTTCCTTCTCCATCTCCTTCCTTTCCCCTTCAATCTCCTTCCATCTCCATCTCTATCCCTTCCCCTTCAATTTCTTTCTCCTTCCATCCTTCCTTTCCCCTTCAATCTTCCTTCCTTCTCCATCTCCTTCCTTTCCCCTTCAATCTTCCTTCCTTCCTTCCTTCCTTCCATCTCCATCTCCATCTCCATCTCCATCTCCATCTCCATCTCAATCCCTTCCCCTTCAATCTTTCTCCTTCCTGCCTTCCTTCCTTCCTTCCCCTTCAATCTCCTTCCTTCTCCATCTCCTTCCTTTCCCCTTCAATCTTCCTTCCTTCCTTCCTTCCTTCCTTCCTTCCATCTCCACCTCCATCCCTTCCTTTCAATCTCTCTCCTTCCTTCCTTCCTTCCCTCCCCTTCAATCTCCTTCCTTCTCCATCTTCTTCCTTTCCCCTTCAATCTCCTTCCATCTCCATCTCTATCCCTTCCCCTTCAATTTCTTTCTCCTTCCTTCCTTCCTTCCATCCTTCCTTTCCCCTTCAATCTTCCTTCCTTCCATCTCCATCACTTCCCCTTTAATCTCTCTCTCTCCTTCCATTCTTCCCTTCCCCTTCAATCTCCTTCCTTCTCCATCTCCTTCCTTTCCCCTTCAATCTTCCTTCCTTCTCCATCTCCTTCCTTTCCTCTTCAATCTTCCTTCCTTCCTTCCTTCCTTCCATCTCCATCTCCATCCCATCCCCTTCAATCTTTCTCCTTCCTGCCTTCCTTCCTGCCTGCCTTCCTTCCTTCCTTCCCCTTCAATCTCCTTTCTTCTCCATCTCCTTCCTTTCCCCTTCAATCTTCCGTCCTTCTTTCCTTCCTTCCCCGTCAATCTCCTTCCTTCTCCACCTCCTTCCTTTCCCCTTCAATCTCCTTCCTTCTCCATTTCCTTCCTTTCCCCTTCAATCTTCCTTCCTTCCTTTCCCCTTCAATTTCCTTCCTTCTCCATCTCCTTCCTTTCCCCTTCAATGTTCTTTCCTTCCTTCCATCTCTATCTCCATCCCTTCCCCTTCAATCTCTTTTTCCTTCCTTTCTTCCTACCTTCCATCCTTCCTTTCCCCTTCAATCTTCCATCCTTCCTTCCTTCCCCTTCAATCTCCTTTCTTCTCCATCTCCTTCCTTTCCCCTTCAATCTTCCTTCCTTCTCCATCTCCTTCCTTTCCCCTTCAATCTTCCTTCCTTCCTTCCTTCCTTCCTTCCTTCCTTCCTTCCATCTCCATCTCCATATCTTCCCCTTCAATCTCCTTTCTTCTCCATCTCCTTCCTTTCCCCTTCAATCTTCCTTCCTTCTTTCCTTCCTTCCCCTTCAATCTCCTTCCTTCTCCACCTCCTTCCTTTCCCCTTCAATCTTCCTTCCTTCGTTTCCCCTTCAATCTCCTTCCTTCTCCATCTCCTTCTTTTCCCCTTCAATCCCCTTCCATCTCCATCTCTATCCCTTCCCCTTCAATTTCTTTCTCCTTCCTTCCTTCCTTCCATCCTTCCTTTCCCCTTCAATCTTCCTTCCTTCCATCTCCATCACTTCCCCTTCAATCTCTCTCTCCTTCCTTTCTTCCCTTCCCCTTCAATCTCCTTCCTTCTCCATCTCCTTCCTTTCCCCTTCAATCTTCCTTCCTTCTCCATCTCCTTCCTTTCCCCTTCAATCTTCCTTCCTTCCTTCCTTCCTTCCATCTCCATCTCCATCCCTTCCCCTTCAATCTTTCTCCTTCCTGCCTTCCTTCCTTCCTGCCTTCCTTCCTTCCTTCCCCTTCAATCTCCTTTCTTCTCCATCTCCTTCCTTTCCCCTTCAATCTTCCTTCCTTCTTTCCTTCCTTCCCCGTCAATCTCCTTCCTTCTCCACCTCCTTCCTTTCCCCTTCAATCTCCTTCCTTCTCCATTTCCTTCCTTTCCCCTTCAATCTTCCTTCCTTCGTTTCCCCTTCAATCTCCTTCCTTCTCCATCTCCTTCCTTTCCCCTTCAATCTCCTTCCATCTCCATCTCTATCCCTTCCCCTTCAATTTCTTTCTCCTTCCTTCCTTCCTTCCATCCTTCCTTTCCCCTTCAATCTTCCTTCCTTCCATCTCCATCACTTCCCCTTTAATCTCTCTCTCTCCTTCCATTCTTCCCTTCCCCTTCAATCTCCTTCCTTCTCCATCTCCTTCGTTTCCCCTTCAATCTTCCTTCCTTCTCCACCTCCTTCCTTTCCCCTTCAATCTTCCTTCCTTCCTTCCTTTCCCCTTCAATCTCCTTCCATCTCCATCTCTATCCCTTCCCCTTCAATTTCTTTCTCCTTCCTTCCTTCCTGCCTTCCTTCCTGCCTTCCTTCCTTCCTTCCCCTTCAATCTCCTTTCTTCTCCATCTCCTTCCTTTCCCCTTCAATCTTCCTTCCTTCTTTCCTTCCTTCCCCATCAATCTCCTTCCTTCTCCACCTCCTTCCTTTCCCCTTCAATCTCCTTCCTTCTCCATTTCCTTCCTTTCCCCTTCAATCTTCCTTCCTTCCTTCCTTTCCCCTTCAATTTCCTTCCTTCTCCATCTCCTTCCTTTCCCCTTCAATGTTCTTTCCTTCCTTCCATCTCTATCTCCATCCCTTCCCCTTCAATCTCTTTTCCTTCCTTTCTTCCTACCTTCCATCCTTCCTTTCCCCTTCAATCTTCCATCCTTCCTTCCTTCCCCTTCAATCTCCTTCCATCTCCATCTCCATCCATTCCCCTTCAATTCTTTCTCCTTCCTTCCTTCCTTCCATTCTTCCTTTCCCCTTCAATCTTCCATCCTTCCTTCCTTCCCCTTCAATCTCCTTCCTTCTCCATCTCCTTCCTTTCCCCTTCAATCTTCCTTCCTTCCTTTCCCCTTCAATCTCCTTCCTTCTCCATCTCCTTCCTTTCCCCTTCAATCTTCCTTCCTTCCTTCCTTCCATCTCCATCTCCATCTCCATCTCCATCTCCATCCCTTCCCCTTCAATCTTTCTCCTTCTTGCCTTCCTTCCTTCCTGCCTTCCTTCCTTCCTTCCCCTTCAATCTCTTTCCTTCTCCATCTCCTTCCTTTCCCCTTCAATCTTCCTTCCTTCCTTCCTTCCATCTCCACCTCCATCCCTTCCCTTTCAATCTCTCTCCTTCCTTCCTTCCTTTCTTCCCTCCCCTTCAATCTCCTTCCTTCTCCATCTTCTTCCTTTCCCCTTCAATCTCCTTCCTTCTCCATCTCCTTCCTTTCCCCTTCAATCTCCTTCCATCTCCATCTCTATCCCTTCCCCTTCAATTTCTTTCTCCTTCCTTCCTTCCTTCCATCATTCCTTTCCCCTTCAATCTTCCTTCCTTCCATCTCCATCACTTCCCCTTCAATCTCTCTCTCTCCTTCCTTTCTTCCCTTCCCCTTCAATCTCCTTCCTTCTCCATCTCCTTCCTTTCCCCTTCAATCTTCCTTCCTTCTCCATCTCCTTCCTTTCCCCTTCAATTTCCTTCCTTCCTCCCTTCCTTCCATCTCCATCTCCATCTCCATCTCCATCTCCATCTCCATCTCCATCTCCATCTCCATCTCCATCCCTTCCCCTTCAATCTTTCTCCTTCCTGCCTTCCTTCCTTCCTGCCTTCCTTCCTTCCTTCCCCTTCAATCTCCTTCCTTCTCCATCTCCTTCCTTTCCCCTTCAATCTTCCTTCCTTCCATCCATCTCCACCTCCATCCCTTCCCTTTCAATCTCTCTCCTTCCTTCCTTCCTTCCTTCCCTCCCCTTCAATCTCATTCCTTCTCCATCTTCTTCCTTTCCCCTTCAATCTCCTTCCTTCTCCATCTCCTTCCTTTCCCCTTCAATCTCCTTCCATCTCCATCTCTATCCCTTCCCCTTCAATTTCTTTCTCCTTCCTTCCTTCCTTACATCTTTCCTTTCCCCTTCAATCTTCCTTCCTTCCATCTCCATCACTTCCCCTTTAATCTCTCTCTCTCCTTCCTTTCTTCCCTTCCCCTTCAATCTCCTTCCTTCTCCATCTCCTTCCTTTCCCCTTCAATCTTCCTTCCTTCTCCATCTCCTTCCTTTCCCCTTCAATCTTCCTTCCTTCCTTCCATCTCCATCTCCATCTCCATCTCCATCCCTTCCCCTTCAATCTTTCTCCTTCCTGCCTTCCTTCCTTCCTTCCCCTTCAATCTCCTTCCTTCTCCATCTCCTTCCTTTCCCCTTCAATCTTCCTTCCTTCCTTCCTTCCTTCCATCTCCATCTCCATCCCTTCTCCTTCAATCTTTCTCCTTCCTTCCTTCCTTCCTTCCTGCCTTCCTTCCTTCCTTCCCCTTCAATCTCCTTTCTTCTCCATCTCCTTCCTTTCCCCTTCAATCTTCCTTCCTTCTTTCCTTCCTTCCCCATCAATCTCCTTCCTTCTCCACCTCCTTCCTTTCCCCTTCAATCTCCTTCCTTCTCCATTGCCTTCCTTTCCCCTTCAATCTTCCTTCCTTCGTTTCCCCTTCAATCTCCTTCCTTCTCCATCTCCTTCCTTTCCCCTTCAATCTCCTTCCATCTCCATCTCTATCCCTTCCCCTTCAATTTCTTTCTCCTTCCTTCCTTCCTTCCATCCTTCCTTTCCCCTTCAATCTTCCTTCCTTCCATCTCCATCACTTCCCCTTCAATCTCTCTCTCTCCTTCCTTTCTTCCCTTCCCCTTCAATCTCCTTCCTTCTCCATCTCCTTCCTTTCCCCTTCAATCTTCCTTCCTTCTCCATCTCCTTCCTTTCCCCTTCAATCTTCCTTCCTTCCTTCCTTCCTTCCATCTCCATCTCCATCCCTTCCCCTTCAATCTTTCTCCTTCCTGCCTTCCTTCCTTCCTTCCCCTTCAATCTCCTTCCTTCTCCATCTCCTTCCTTTCCCCTTCAATCTTCCTTCCTTCCTTCCTTCCTTCCTTCCTTCCTTCCATCTCCATCTCCATCCCTTTCCCTTCAATCTTTCTCCTTCCTTCCTTCCTTCCTTCCTTCCTGCCTTCCTTCCTTCCTTCCCCTTCAATCTCCTTTCTTCTCCATCTCCTTCCTTTCCCCTTCAATCTTCCTTCCTTCTTTCCTTCCTTCCCCATCAATCTCCTTCCTTCTCCACCTCCTTCCTTTCCCCTTCAATCTCCTTCCTTCTCCATTGCCTTCCTTTCCCCTTCAATCTTCCTTCCTTCGTTTCCCCTTCAATCTCCTTCCTTCTCCATCTCCTTCCTTTCCCCTTCAATCTCCTTCCATCTCCATCTCTATCCCTTCCCCTTCAATTTCTTTCTCCTTCCTTCCTTCCTTCCATCCTTCCTTTCCCCTTCAATCTTCCTTCCTTCCATCTCCATCACTTCCCCTTCAATCTCTCTCTCTCCTTCCTTTCTTCCCTTCCCCTTCAATCTCCTTCCTTCTCCATTGCCTTCCTTTCCCCTTCAATCTTCCTTCCTTCGTTTCCCCTTCAATCTCCTTCCTTCTCCATCTCCTTCCTTTCCCCTTCAATCTCCTTCCATCTCCATCTCCATCCCTTCCCCTTCAATCTTTCTCCTTCCTGCCTTCCTTCCTTCCTGCCTTCCTTCCTTCCTTCCCCTTCAATCTCCTTCCTTCTCCATCTCCTTCCTTTCCCCTTCAATCTTCCTTCCTTCCTTCCTTCCATCTCCACCTCCATCCCTTCCCTTTCAATCTCTCTCCTTCCTTCCTTCCTTTCTTCCCTCCCCTTCAATCTCCTTCCTTCTCCATCTTCTTCCTTTCCCCTTCAATCTCCTTCCTTCTCCATCTCCTTCCTTTCCCCTTCAATCTCCTTCCATCTCCATCTCTATCCCTTCCCCTTCAATTTCTTTCTCCTTCCTTCCTTCCTTCCATCATTCCTTTCCCCTTCAATCTTCCTTCCTTCCATCTCCATCACTTCCCCTTCAATCTCTCTCTCTCCTTCCTTTCTTCCGTTCCCCTTCAATCTCCTTCCTTCTCCATCTCCTTCCTTTCCCCTTCAATCTTCCTTCCTTCTCCATCTCCTTCCTTTCCCCTTCAATCTTCCTTCCTTCCTCCCTCCCTTCCATCTCCATCTCCATCTCCATCTCCATCTCCATCTCCATCTCCATCCCTTCCCCTTCAATCTTTCTCCTTCCTGCCTTCCTTCCTTCCTGCCTTCCTTCCTTCCTTCCCCTTCAATCTCCTTCCTTCTCCATCTCCTTCCTTTCCCCTTCAATCTTCCTTCCTTCCTTCCTTCCTTCCTTCCATCTCCATCTCCATCCCTTCCCCTTCAATCTTTCTCCTTCCTGCCTTCCTTCCTTCCTGCCTTCCTTCCTTCCTTCCCCTTCAATCTCCTTTCTTCTCCATCTCCTTCCTTTCCCCTTCAATCTTCCTTCCTTCTTTCCTTCCTTCCCCATCAATCTCCTTCCTTCTCCACCTCCTTCCTTTCCCCTTCAATCTCCTTCCTTCTCCATTTCCTTCCTTTCCAGTTCAATCTTCCTTCCTTCGTTTCCCCTTCAATCTCCTTCCTTCTCCATCTCCTTCCTTTCCCCTTCAATCTTCCTTCCTTCTCCATCTCCTTCCTTTCCCCTTCAATCTTCCTTCCTTCCTTCCATCTCCACCTCCTTCCCTTCCCTTTCAATCTCTCTCCTTCCTTCCTTCCTTCCCTCCCCTTCAATCTCCTTCCTTCTCCATCTCCTTCCTTTCCCCTTCAATCTCCTTCCATCTCCATCTCTATCCCTTCCCCTTCAATTTCTTTCTCCTTCCATCCTTCCTTTCCCCTTCAATCTTCCTTTCTTCTCCATCTCCTTCCTTTCCCCTTCAATCTTCCTTCCTTCCTTCCTTCCTTCCATCTCCATCTCCATCTCCATCTCCATCTCAATCCCTTCCCCTTCAATCTTTCTCCTTCCTGCCTTCCTTCCTTCCTTCCCCTTCAATCTCCTTCCTTCTCCATCTCCTTCCTTTCCCCTTCAATCTTCCTTCCTTCCTTCCTTCCTTCCTTCCTTCCTTCCTTCCTTCCATCTCCACCTCCATCCCTTCCTTTCAATCTCTCTCCTTCCTTCCTTCCTTCCCTCCCCTTCAATCTCCTTCCTTCTCCATCTTCTTCCTTTCCCCTTCAATCTCCTTCCTTCTCCATCTCCTTCCTTTCCCCTTCAATCTCCTTCCATCTCCATCTCTATCCCTTCCCCTTCAATTTCTTTCTCCTTCCTTCCTTCCTTCCATCCTTCCTTTCCCCTTCAATCTTCCTTCCTTCCATCTCCATCACTTCCCCTTTAATCTCTCTCTCTCCTTCCACTCTTCCCTTCCCCTTCAATCTCCTTCCTTCTCCATCTCCTTCCTTTCCCCTTCAATCTTCCTTCCTTCTCCATCTCCTTCCTTTCCCCTTCAATCTTCCTTCCTTCCTTCCTTCCTTCCATCTCCATCTCCATCCCATCCCCTTCAATCTTTCTCCTTCCTGCCTTCCTTCCTTCCTGCCTTCCTTCCTTCCTTCCCCTTCAAACTCCTTTCTTCTCCATCTCCTTCCTTTCCCTTTCAATCTTCCGTCCTTCTTTCCTTCCTTCCCCGTCAATCTCCTTCCTTCTCCACCTCCTTCCTTTCCCCTTCAATCTCCTTCCTTCTCCATTTCCTTCCTTTCCCCTTCAATCTTCCTTCCTTCCTTTCCCCTTCAATTTCCTTCCTTCTCCATCTCCTTCCTTTCCCCTTCAATGTTCTTTCCTTCCTTCCATCTCTATCTCCATCCCTTCCCCTTCAATCTCTTTTTCCTTCCTTTCTTCCTACCTTCCATCCTTCCTTTCCCCTTCAATCTTCCTTCCTTCCTTCCTTCCATCTCCATCTCCATATCTTCCCCTTCAATCTCCTTTCTTCTCCATCTCCTTCCTTTCCCCTTCAATCTTCCTTCCTTCTTTCCTTCCTTCCCCTTCAATCTCCTTCCTTCTCCACCTCCTTCCTTTCCCCTTCAATCTTCCTTCCTTCTCCATCTCCTTCCTTTCCCCTTCAATCTCCTTCCTTCTCCATTTCCTTCCTTTCCACTTCAATCTTCCTTCCTTCGTTTCCCCTTCAATCTCCTTCCTTCTCCATCTCCTTCCTTTCCCCTTCAATCTTCCTTCCTTCTCCATCTCCTTCCTTTCCCCTTCAATCTTCCTTCCTTCCTTCCTTCCTTCCTTCCTTCCTTCCTTCCATCTCCATCTCCATCTCCATCCCTTCCCCTTCAATCTTTCTCCTTCCTGCCTTCCTTCCTTCCTGCCTTCCTTCCTTCCTTCCTTCTCCTTCAATCTCCTTCCTTCTCCATCTCCTTTCTTTCCCCTTCAATCTTCCTTCCTTCCTTCCATCTCCACCTCCTTCCCTTCCCTTTCAATCTCTCTCCTTCCTTCCTTCCTTCCCTCCCCTTCAATCTCCTTCCTTCTCCATCTCCTTCCTTTCCCCTTCAATCTCCTTCCATCTCCATCTCTATCCCTTCCCCTTCAATTTCTTTCTCCTTCCATCCTTCCTTTCCCCTTCAATCTTCCTTCCTTCTCCATCTCCTTCCTTTCCCCTTCAATCTTCCTTCCTTCCTTCCTTCCTTCCATCTCCATCTCCATCTCCATCTCCATCTCCATCTCCATCTCAATCCCTTCCCCTTCAATCTTTCTCCTTCCTGCCTTCCTTCCTTCCTTCCCCTTCAATCTCCTTCCTTCTCCATCTCCTTCCTTTCCCCTTCAATCTTCCTTCCTTCCTTCCTTCCTTCCTTCCTTCCATCTCCACCTCCATCCCTTCCTTTCAATCTCTCTCCTTCCTTCCTTCCTTCCCTCCCCTTCAATCTCCTTCCTTCTCCATCTTCTTCCTTTCCCCTTCAATCTCCTTCCATCTCCATCTCTATCCCTTCCCCTTCAATTTCTTTCTCCTTCCTTCCTTCCTTCCATCCTTCCTTTCCCCTTCAATCTTCCTTCCTTCCATCTCCATCACTTCCCCTTTAATCTCTCTCTCTCCTTCCATTCTTCCCTTCCCCTTCAATCTCCTTCCTTCTCCATCTCCTTCCTTTCCCCTTCAATCTTCCTTCCTTCTCCATCTCCTTCCTTTCCTCTTCAATCTTCCTTCCTTCCTTCCTTCCTTCCATCTCCATCTCCATCCCATCCCCTTCAATCTTTCTCCTTCCTGCCTTCCTTCCTGCCTGCCTTCCTTCCTTCCTTCCCCTTCAATCTCCTTTCTTCTCCATCTCCTTCCTTTCCCCTTCAATCTTCCGTCCTTCTTTCCTTCCTTCCCCGTCAATCTCCTTCCTTCTCCACCTCCTTCCTTTCCCCTTCAATCTCCTTCCTTCTCCATTTCCTTCCTTTCCCCTTCAATCTTCCTTCCTTCCTTTCCCCTTCAATTTCCTTCCTTCTCCATCTCCTTCCTTTCCCCTTCAATGTTCTTTCCTTCCTTCCATCTCTATCTCCATCCCTTCCCCTTCAATCTCTTTTTCCTTCCTTTCTTCCTACCTTCCATCCTTCCTTTCCCCTTCAATCTTCCATCCTTCCTTCCTTCCCCTTCAATCTCCTTTCTTCTCCATCTCCTTCCTTTCCCCTTCAATCTTCCTTCCTTCTCCATCTCCTTCCTTTCCCCTTCAATCTTCCTTCCTTCCTTCCTTCCTTCCTTCCTTCCTTCCTTCCTTCCATCTCCATCTCCATATCTTCCCCTTCAATCTCCTTTCTTCTCCATCTCCTTCCTTTCCCCTTCAATCTTCCTTCCTTCTTTCCTTCCTTCCCCTTCAATCTCCTTCCTTCTCCACCTCCTTCCTTTCCCCTTCAATCTTCCTTCCTTCGTTTCCCCTTCAATCTCCTTCCTTCTCCATCTCCTTCTTTTCCCCTTCAATCTCCTTCCATCTCCATCTCTATCCCTTCCCCTTCAATTTCTTTCTCCTTCCTTCCTTCCTTCCATCCTTCCTTTCCCCTTCAATCTTCCTTCCTTCCATCTCCATCACTTCCCCTTCAATCTCTCTCTCCTTCCTTTCTTCCCTTCCCCTTCAATCTCCTTCCTTCTCCATCTCCTTCCTTTCCCCTTCAATCTTCCTTCCTTCTCCATCTCCTTCCTTTCCCCTTCAATCTTCCTTCCTTCCTTCCTTCCTTCCATCTCCATCTCCATCCCTTCCCCTTCAATCTTTCTCCTTCCTGCCTTCCTTCCTTCCTGCCTTCCTTCCTTCCTTCCCCTTCAATCTCCTTTCTTCTCCATCTCCTTCCTTTCCCCTTCAATCTTCCTTCCTTCTTTCCTTCCTTCCCCGTCAATCTCCTTCCTTCTCCACCTCCTTCCTTTCCCCTTCAATCTCCTTCCTTCTCCATTTCCTTCCTTTCCCCTTCAATCTTCCTTCCTTCGTTTCCCCTTCAATCTCCTTCCTTCTCCATCTCCTTCCTTTCCCCTTCAATCTCCTTCCATCTCCATCTCTATCCCTTCCCCTTCAATTTCTTTCTCCTTCCTTCCTTCCTTCCATCCTTCCTTTCCCCTTCAATCTTCCTTCCTTCCATCTCCATCACTTCCCCTTTAATCTCTCTCTCTCCTTCCATTCTTCCCTTCCCCTTCAATCTCCTTCCTTCTCCATCTCCTTCGTTTCCCCTTCAATCTTCCTTCCTTCTCCACCTCCTTCCTTTCCCCTTCAATCTTCCTTCCTTCCTTCCTTTCCCCTTCAATCTCCTTCCATCTCCATCTCTATCCCTTCCCCTTCAATTTCTTTCTCCTTCCTTCCTTCCTGCCTTCCTTCCTGCCTTCCTTCCTTCCTTCCCCTTCAATCTCCTTTCTTCTCCATCTCCTTCCTTTCCCCTTCAATCTTCCTTCCTTCTTTCCTTCCTTCCCCATCAATCTCCTTCCTTCTCCACCTCCTTCCTTTCCCCTTCAATCTCCTTCCTTCTCCATTTCCTTCCTTTCCCCTTCAATCTTCCTTCCTTCCTTCCTTTCCCCTTCAATTTCCTTCCTTCTCCATCTCCTTCCTTTCCCCTTCAATGTTCTTTCCTTCCTTCCATCTCTATCTCCATCCCTTCCCCTTCAATCTCTTTTTCCTTCCTTTCTTCCTACCTTCCATCCTTCCTTTCCCCTTCAATCTTCCATCCTTCCTTCCTTCCCCTTCAATCTCCTTCCATCTCCATCTCCATCCATTCCCCTTCAATTTCTTTCTCCTTCCTTCCTTCCTTCCATTCTTCCTTTCCCCTTCAATCTTCCATCCTTCCTTCCTTCCCCTTCAATCTCCTTCCTTCTCCATCTCCTTCCTTTCCCCTTCAATCTTCCTTCCTTCCTTTCCCCTTCAATCTCCTTCCTTCTCCATCTCCTTCCTTTCCCCTTCAATCTTCCTTCCTTCCTTCCTTCCATCTCCATCTCCATCTCCATCTCCATCTCCATCCCTTCCCCTTCAATCTTTCTCCTTCTTGCCTTCCTTCCTTCCTGCCTTCCTTCCTTCCTTCCCCTTCAATCTCTTTCCTTCTCCATCTCCTTCCTTTCCCCTTCAATCTTCCTTCCTTCCTTCCTTCCATCTCCACCTCCATCCCTTCCCTTTCAATCTCTCTCCTTCCTTCCTTCCTTTCTTCCCTCCCCTTCAATCTCCTTCCTTCTCCATCTTCTTCCTTTCCCCTTCAATCTCCTTCCTTCTCCATCTCCTTCCTTTCCCCTTCAATCTCCTTCCATCTCCATCTCTATCCCTTCCCCTTCAATTTCTTTCTCCTTCCTTCCTTCCTTCCATCATTCCTTTCCCCTTCAATCTTCCTTCCTTCCATCTCCATCACTTCCCCTTCAATCTCTCTCTCTCCTTCCTTTCTTCCCTTCCCCTTCAATCTCCTTCCTTCTCCATCTCCTTCCTTTCCCCTTCAATCTTCCTTCCTTCTCCATCTCCTTCCTTTCCCCTTCAATTTCCTTCCTTCCTCCCTTCCTTCCATCTCCATCTCCATCTCCATCTCCATCTCCATCTCCATCTCCATCTCCATCTCCATCTCCATCCCTTCCCCTTCAATCTTTCTCCTTCCTGCCTTCCTTCCTTCCTGCCTTCCTTCCTTCCTTCCCCTTCAATCTCCTTCCTTCTCCATCTCCTTCCTTTCCCCTTCAATCTTCCTTCCTTCCATCCATCTCCACCTCCATCCCTTCCCTTTCAATCTCTCTCCTTCCTTCCTTCCTTCCTTCCCTCCCCTTCAATCTCATTCCTTCTCCATCTTCTTCCTTTCCCCTTCAATCTCCTTCCTTCTCCATCTCCTTCCTTTCCCCTTCAATCTCCTTCCATCTCCATCTCTATCCCTTCCCCTTCAATTTCTTTCTCCTTCCTTCCTTCCTTACATCTTTCCTTTCCCCTTCAATCTTCCTTCCTTCCATCTCCATCACTTCCCCTTTAATCTCTCTCTCTCCTTCCTTTCTTCCCTTCCCCTTCAATCTCCTTCCTTCTCCATCTCCTTCCTTTCCCCTTCAATCTTCCTTCCTTCTCCATCTCCTTCCTTTCCCCTTCAATCTTCCTTCCTTCCTTCCATCTCCATCTCCATCTCCATCTCCATCCCTTCCCCTTCAATCTTTCTCCTTCCTGCCTTCCTTCCTTCCTTCCCCTTCAATCTCCTTCCTTCTCCATCTCCTTCCTTTCCCCTTCAATCTTCCTTCCTTCCTTCCTTCCTTCCATCTCCATCTCCATCCCTTCTCCTTCAATCTTTCTCCTTCCTTCCTTCCTTCCTTCCTGCCTTCCTTCCTTCCTTCCCCTTCAATCTCCTTTCTTCTCCATCTCCTTCCTTTCCCCTTCAATCTTCCTTCCTTCTTTCCTTCCTTCCCCATCAATCTCCTTCCTTCTCCACCTCCTTCCTTTCCCCTTCAATCTCCTTCCTTCTCCATTGCCTTCCTTTCCCCTTCAATCTTCCTTCCTTCGTTTCCCCTTCAATCTCCTTCCTTCTCCATCTCCTTCCTTTCCCCTTCAATCTCCTTCCATCTCCATCTCTATCCCTTCCCCTTCAATTTCTTTCTCCTTCCTTCCTTCCTTCCATCCTTCCTTTCCCCTTCAATCTTCCTTCCTTCCATCTCCATCACTTCCCCTTCAATCTCTCTCTCTCCTTCCTTTCTTCCCTTCCCCTTCAATCTCCTTCCTTCTCCATCTCCTTCCTTTCCCCTTCAATCTTCCTTCCTTCTCCATCTCCTTCCTTTCCCCTTCAATCTTCCTTCCTTCCTTCCTTCCTTCCATCTCCATCTCCATCCCTTCCCCTTCAATCTTTCTCCTTCCTGCCTTCCTTCCTTCCTTCCTGCCTTCCTTCCTTCCCTTTCAATCTCCTTCCTTCTCCATCTCCTTCCTTTCCCCTTCAATCTTCCTTCCTTCCTTCCTTTCCCCTTCAATTTCCTTCCTTCTCCATCTCCTTCCTTTCCCCTTCAATCTTCTTTCCTTCCTTCCATCTCTATCTCCATCCCTTCCCCTTCAATCTCTTTTTCCTTCCTTCCTTCCTTCCTTCCTTCCTTCCTTCCATCCTTCCTTTCCCCTTCAATCTTCCATCCTTCCTTCCTTCCCCTTCAATCTCCTTCCATCTCCATCTCTATCCCTTCCCCTTCAATTTCTTTCTCCTTCCTTCCTTCCTTCCATCCTTCCTTTCCCCTTCAATCTTCCTTCCTTCCATCTCCATCACTTCCTCTTTAATCTCTCTCTCTCCTTCCATTCTTCCCTTCCCCTTCAATCTCCTTCCTTCTCCATCTCCTTCCTTTCCCCTTCAATCTTCCTTCCTTCTCCATCTCCTTCCTTTCCCCTTCAATCTTCCTTCCTTCTTTCCTTCCTTCCACTTCAATCTTCCTTCCTTCGTTTCCCCTTCAATCTCCTTCCTTCCATCTCCATCACTTCCCCTTCAATCTCTCTTCTCCATCTCCTTCCTTTCCCCTTCAATCTTCCTTCCTTCTCCATCTCCTTCCTTTCCCCTTCAATCTTCCTTCCTTCCTTCCTTCCTTCCATCTCCATCTCCATCTCCATCTCCATCCCTTCCCCTTCAATCTTTCTCCTTCCTGCCTTCCTTCCTTCCTGCCTGCCTGCCTTCCTTCCTTCCTTCCCCTTCAATCTCCTTCCTTCTCCATCTCCTTCCTTTCCCCTTCAATCTTCCTTCCTTCCTTCCATCTCCACCTCCTTCCCTTCCCTTTCAATCTCTCTCCTTCCTTCCTTCCTTCCCTCCCCTTCAATCTCCTTCCATCTCCATCTCTATCCCTTCCCCTTCAATTTCTTTCTCCTTCCATCCTTCCTTTCCCCTTCAATCTTCCTTCCTTCCTTCCTTTCCCCTTCAATTTCCTTCCTTCTCCATCTCCTTCCTTTCCCCTTCAATGTTCTTTCCTTCCTTCCATCTCTATCTCCATCCCTTCCCCTTCAATCTCTTTTTCCTTCCTTTCTTCCTACCTTCCATCCTTCCTTTCGCCTTCAATCTTCCATCCTTCCTTCCTTCCCGTTCAATCTCCTTCCATCTCCATCTCCATCCATTCCCCTTCAATTTCTTTCTCCTTCCTTCCTTCCTTCCATTCTTCCTTTCCCCTTCAATCTTCCATCCTTCCTTCCTTCCCCTTCAATCTCCTTGCTTCTCCATCTCCTTCCTTTCCCCTTCAATCTTCCTTCCTTCCTTTCCCCTTCAATCTCCTTCCTTCTCCATCTCCTTCCTTTCCCCTTCAATCTTCCTTCCTTCCTTCCTTCCTTCCTTCCTTCCATCTCCATCTCCATCCCTTCCCCTTCAATCTTTCTCCTTCTTGCCTTACTTCCTTCCTGCCTTCCTTCCTTCCTTCCCCTTCAATCTCTTTCCTTCTCCATCTCCTTCCTTTCCCCTTCAATCTTCCTTCCTTCCTTCCTTCCATCTCCACCTCCATCCCTTCCCTTTCAATCTCTCTCCTTCCTTCCTTCCTTTCTTCCCTCCCCTTCAATCTCCTTCCTTCTCCATCTTCTTCCTTTCCCCTTCAATCTCCTTCCTTCTCCATCTCCTTCCTTTCCCCTTCAATCTCCTTCCATCTCCATCTCTATCCCTTCCCCTTCAATTTCTTTCTCCTTCCTTCCTTCCTTCCATCATTCCTTTCCCCTTCAATCTTCCTTCCTTCTTTCCTTCCTTCCACTTCAATCTTCCTTCCTTCGTTTCCCCTTCAATCTCCTTCCTTCCATCTCCATCACTTCCCCTTCAATCTCTCTTCTCCATCTCCTTCCTTTCCCCTTCAATCTTCCTTCCTTCTCCATCTCCTTCCTTTCCCCTTCAATCTTCCTTCCTTCCTTCCTTCCTTCCATCTCCATCTCCATCTCCATCTCCATCCCTTCCCCTTCAATCTTTCTCCTTCCTGCCTTCCTTCCTTCCTGCCTGCCTGCCTTCCTTCCTTCCCCTTCAATCTCCTTCCTTCTCCATCTCCTTCCTTTCCCCTTCAATCTTCCTTCCTTCCTTCCATCTCCACCTCCTTCCCTTCCCTTTCAATCTCTCTCCTTCCTTCCTTCCTTCCCTCCCCTTCAATCTCCTTCCATCTCCATCTCTATCCCTTCCCCTTCAATTTCTTTCTCCTTCCATCCTTCCTTTCCCCTTCAATCTTCCTTCCTTCCTTCCTTTCCCCTTCAATTTCCTTCCTTCTCCATCTCCTTCCTTTCCCCTTCAATGTTCTTTCCTTCCTTCCATCTCTATCTCCATCCCTTCCCCTTCAATCTCTTTTTCCTTCCTTTCTTCCTACCTTCCATCCTTCCTTTCCCCTTCAATCTTCCATCCTTCCTTCCTTCCCCTTCAATCTCCTTCCATCTCCATCTCCATCCATTCCCCTTCAATTTCTTTCTCCTTCCTTCCTTCCTTCCATTCTTCCTTTCCCCTTCAATCTTCCATCCTTCCTTCCTTCCCCTTCAATCTCCTTCCTTCTCCATCTCCTTCCTTTCCCCTTCAATCTTCCTTCCTTCCTTTCCCCTTCAATCTCCTTCCTTCTCCATCTCCTTCCTTTCCCCTTCAATCTTCCTTCCTTCCTTCCTTCCTTCCTTCCTTCCTTCCTTCCATCTCCATCTCCATCCCTTCCCCTTCAATCTTTCTCCTTCTTGCCTTACTTCCTTCCTGCCTTCCTTCCTTCCTTCCCCTTCAATCCCTTTCCTTCTCCATCTCCTTCCTTTCCCCTTCAATCTTCCTTCCTTCCTTCCTTCCATCTCCACCTCCATCCCTTCCCTTTCAATCTCTCTCCTTCCTTCCTTCCTTTCTTCCCTCCCCTTCAATCTCCTTCCTTCTCCATCTTCTTCCTTTCCCCTTCAATCTCCTTCCTTCTCCATCTCCTTCCTTTCCCCTTCAATCTCCTTCCATCTCCATCTCTATCCCTTCCCCTTCAATTTCTTTCTCCTTCCTTCCTTCCTTCCATCATTCCTTTCCACTTCAATCTTCCTTCCTTCCATCTCCATCACTTCCCCTTCAATCTCTCTCTCTCCTTCCTTTCTTCCCTTCCCCTTCAATCTCCTTCCTTCTCCATCTCCTTCCTTTCCCCTTCAATCTTCCTTCCTTCTCCATCTCCTTCCTTTCCCCTTCAATTTCCTTCCTTCCTCCCTTCCTTCCATCTCCATCTCCATCTCCATCTCCGTCTCCATCTCCATCTCCATCCCTTCCCCTTCAATCTTTCTCCTTCCTGCCTTCCTTCCTTCCTGCCTTCCTTCCTTCCTTCCCCTTCAATCTCCTTCCTTCTCCATCTCCTTCCTTTCCCCTTCAATCTTCCTTCCTTCCATCCATCTCCACCTCCATCCCTTCCCTTTCAATCTCTCTCCTTCCTTCCTTCCTTCCTTCCCTCCCCTTCAATCTCCTTCCTTCTCCATCTTCTTCCTTTCCCCTTCAATCTCCTTCCTTCTCCATCTCCTTCCTTTCCCCTTCAATCTCCTTCCATCTCCATCTCTATCCCTTCCCCTTCAATTTCTTTCTCCTTCCTTCCTTCCTTACATCTTTCCTTTCCCCTTCAATCTTCCTTCCTTCCTTCTCCATCACTTCCCCTTTAATCTCTCTCTCTCCTTCCTTTCTTCCCTTCCCCTTCAATCTCCTTCCTTCTCCATCTCCTTCCTTTCCCCTTCAATCTTCCTTCCTTCCTTCCTTCCTTCCATCTCCATCTCCATCCCTTCCCCTTCAACCTTTCTCCTTCCTGCCTGCCTTCCTTCCTTCCTTCCTTCTTGCCTTCCTTCCTTCCTTCCCCTTCAATCTCCTTCCTTCTCCATCTTCTTCCTTTCCCCTTCAATCTCCTTCCTACTCCATCTCCTTCCTTTCCCCTTCAATCTTCCTTCCTTCCATCTACATTTCCATCCCTTCCCCTTCAATCTCTCCTTCCTTCCTTCCTTCCTTCCTTCCTTCCTTCCTTCCTTCCTTCCTTACTTCCCTCCTTCCTTCCCCTTCAATCTCCTTCCTTCTCCATCTCCTTCCTTTCCCCTTCAATCTCCTTCCTTCTCCATCTCCTTCCTTTCCCCTTCAATCTTCTTTCCTTCCGTCCTTCCATCTCCATCTCCATCCCTTCCCCTTCAATCTTTCTCCTTCCTTCCTTCCTTCCTTCCTTGCTTCCTTCCCCTTCAATCTCCTTCCTTCTCCACCTCCTTCCTTTCCCTTTCAATCTCCATCTTTCTCCACCTCCTTCCTTTCCCCTTCAATCTTCCTTCCTTACTTCCATCTCCATCCCTTCCCCTTCAATCTTTGTCCTTCCTTCCTTCCTTCCATCTCCATCTCCATCCCTTCCCTTTCAATCTGTCTCCTTCCTTCCTTCCTTCCTTCCTTCCTTCCTTCCCCTTCAATCTCCTTCCTTCTCAATCTCCTTCCTTTCCCCTTCAATCTTCCTTCCTTCCTTCCTTCCTTCCATCTCCATCTCCATCCCTTCCCCTTCAACCTTTCTCCTTCCTGCCTGCCTTCCTTCCTTCCTTCCTTCTTGCCTTCCTTCCTTCCTTCCCCTTCAATCTCCTTCCTTCTCCATCTTCTTCCTTTCCCCTTCAATCTCCTTCCTACTCCATCTCCTTCCTTTCCCCTTCAATCTTCCTTCCTTCCATCTACATTTCCATCCCTTCCCCTTCAATCTCTCCTTCCTTCCTTCCTTCCTTCCTTCCTTCCTTCCTTCCTTCCTTCCTTCCTTCCCTCCTTCCTTCCCCTTCAATCTCCTTCCTTCTCCATCTCCTTCCTTTCCCCTTCAATCTCCTTCCTTCTCCATCTCCTTCCTTTCCCCTTCAATCTTCTTTCCTTCCATCCTTCCATCTCCATCTCCATCCCTTCCCCTTCAATCTTTCTCCTTCCTTCCTTCCTTCCTTCCTTGCTTCCTTCCCCTTCAATCTCCTTCCTTCTCCACCTCCTTCCTTTCCCTTTCAATCTCCATCTTTCTCCACCTCCTTCCTTTCCCCTTCTATCTTCCTTACTTACTTCCTTCCATCTCCATCTCCATCCCTTCCCCTTCAATCTCTCTCCTTCCTTCCTTCCTTCCCCTTCAATCTCCTTCCTTCTCCATCTCTTTCTTTTCCCCTTCAATCATCCTTCCTTCCTTCCTTCCATCTCCATCTCCATTCCTTCCTCTTCAATCTCTCCTTCCTTCCTTCCTTCCTTCCTTCCTTCCTTCCTTCCCTGTCAATCTCCTTCCTTCTCCATCTTCTTCCTTTCACCTTCAATCTCCTTCCTTCTCCATCTCCTTCCTTTCCCCTTCAATCTTCCTTCCTTCCTTCCTTCCATCTCCATCTCCATCCCTTCCACTTCAATCTCTCTCCTTCCTTCCTTCCTTCCCCTTCAATCTCCTTCCTTCTCCATTTCCTTAGTTTCCCCTTCAATCTTCCTTCCTTCCATCTCCATCTCCATCCCTTTCTCTTCAATCTCTCTCTCTCCTTCATTCCTTCATTCCTTCATTCCGTCATTCCTTCCTTCCTTCCTTCCTTGCCCTTCAATCTCCTTCCTTCTCCATCTCCTTCCTTTCCCCTTCAATCTTCCTTCCTTACTTCCATCTCCATCCCTTCCCCTTCGATCTTTCTCCTTCCTACCTTCCTTCCTTTCCCCTTCAATCTCCTTCCTTCTCCATCTTCTTCCTTTCCCCTTCAATCTCCTTCCTTCTCCATCTCCTTCCTTTCCCCTTCAATCTTCCTTCCTTCCTTCCTTCCATCTCCATCTCCATCCCTTCCACTTCAATCTCTCTCCTTCCTTCCTTCCTTCCTTCCTTCCCCCTTCAATCTCCTTCCTTCTCCTTCTCCATCTCCTTCCTTTCCCCTTCAATCTTCATTCCTTCCTTCCATCTCCATCCCTTCCCCTTCAATATCTCTAATTCCTTCCTTCCTTCCCCTTCAATCTCCTTCCTTCTCCATTTCCTTAGTTTCCCCTTCAATCTTCCTTCCTTCCATCTCCATCTCCATCCCTTTCTCTTCAATCTCTCTATCTCCTTCATTCCTTCATTCCTTCATTCCTTCCTTCCTTCCTTCCTTGCCCTTCAATCTCCTTCCTTCTCCATCTCCTTCCTTTCCCCTTCAATCTTCCTTCCTTACTTCCATCTCCATCCCTTCCCCTTCGATCTTTCTCCTTCCTACCTTCCTTCCTTTCCCCTTCAATCTCCTTCCTTCTCCATCTCCTTCCTTTCCCCTTCAATCTTCTTTCCTTCCGTCCTTCCATCTCCATCTCCATCCCTTCCTCTTCAATCTTTCTCCTTCCTTCCTTCCTTCCTTCCTTCCTTCCTTCCTTCCCCTTCAATCTCCTTCCTTCTCCACCTCCTTCCTTTCCCCTTCAATCTCCATCTTTCTCCACCTCCTTCCTTTCCCCTTCTATCTTCCTTACTTACTTCCATCTCCATCCCTTCCCCTTCAATCTTTGTCCTTCCTTCCTTCCATCTCCATCTCCATCCCTTCCCTTTCAATCTCTCTCCTTCCTTGCTTCCTTCCTTCCCCTTCAATCTCCTTCCTTCTCCATCTCCTTCCTTTCCCCTTCAAACTTCCTTCCTTCCTTCCTTCCATCTCCATCTCCATTCCTTCCCCTACAATCTCTCCTTCCTTCCTTCCTTCCTTCCTTCCTTCCTTCCCTGTCAATCTCCTTCCTTCTCCATCTTCTTCCTTTCCCCTTCAATCTTCCTTCCTTCCTTCCTTCCATCTCCATCTCCATCCCTTCCACTTCAATCTCTCTCCTTCCTTCCTTCCTTCCTAACTTCCTTCCTTCCCCCTTCAATCTCCTACCTTCTCCTTCTCCATCTCCTTCCTTTCCCCTTCAATCTTCATTCCTTCCTTCCATCTCCATCCCTTCCCCTTCAATATCTCTAATTCCTTCCTTCCTTCCCCTTCAATCTCCTTCCTTCTCCATCTCCTTCCTTTCCCCTTCAATCTTCTTTCCTTCCGTCCTTTCATCTCCATCTCCATCCCTTCCCCTTCAATCTTTCTCCTTCCTTCCTTCCTTCCCGTTCAATCTCCTTCTCCACCTCCTTCCTTTCCCCTTCAATCTCCTTCTTTCTCCACCTCCTTCCTTTCCCCTTCAATCTTCCTTCCTTACTTCCATCTCCATCCCTTCCCCTTCAATCTTTGTCCTTCCTTCCTTCCTTCAATCTTATTATTATTATTATTATTATTATTATTATTATTTATTTAATTTCTATGCCGCCCTATTCCAAAGAACTCAGGGCGGCTCACAGCATGATAGAAATTACAATAAACACATATCTATAAAAAACCCTTAAGCTAAAAGAAACCAATCACTCCACAAACATACACAGAAACATACACTGGCTAGGGGCAAGGTGTTAGCTGCCCCAGGCCTGCCGGCAAAAGTATGTTTTAAGCAATCTACGAAAGGCGAAGAGGGTGGGGGCGACACGGATCTCCGGGGGAAGTTGGTTCCAGAGGGCCGGGGCCGCAACAGAGAAGGCCCTTCCCCTAGGCCCCGCCAGGTGACACTGTCTGGCTGACGGGACCTGGAGAAGGCCCACTCTGTGGGCCCTAACCGGCCGCTGGGATTCATGGGGCAGCAGACGGTCCCGTAAATAACCTGGTCCAATGCCATGTAGGGCTTTATAGGTCATAACCAACACTTTGAATTGGGTTCGGAGACCAATTGGCAGCCAATGCAGCTCGCGGAGTGATGCCGAAATGTGGGCATTTCTAGGCAAGCCCAACACTGCTCGCGCGGCTGCATTCTGCATTACCTGAAGTCTCCGAACATTTTTCAAAGGTAGCCCCATGTAGAGAGCATTGCAGTAGTCGAACCTCGAGGTGATAAGGGCATGAGTGACTGTGAGCAGAGACTCCCGGTCCAAATAGGGCCGCAACTGGTGCACCAGGCGAACCTGGGCAAATGTCCTCCTCGCCACAGCCGAAAGATGATGTTCCAAATTTAGCTGTGGATCGAGGAGGACGCCCAAGTTGCGGACCTTCTCCGAGGGGGTCAAAAGCTCCCCCCCCAGGCTAATGGACGGATAGATTGAAATATCCTTGGGAGGCAGAACCCATAGCCACTCCGTCTTGTCGGGGTTGAGTTTGAGCCTGTTGGCACCCATCCAAACCCTAACAGCCTCCAGACATCGGCACATCACTTCTGCTGCTTCACTGAAATGACACGGGGTGGAGATGTAAAGCTGGGTATCATCAGCATACTGATGATATCTCACCCCGTGTTGTCGGATGATCTCGCCCAGTGGTTTCATGTAGATATTAAACAGCAGAGGGGAGAGGACCGATCCCTGAGGGACCCCACAAGGGAGGAACCTAGGGGTTGACCTCTGACCCCCTGCCAACACCGACTGCGACCGACCAGTGAGGTAGGAGGTGAACCACCGCAAAACAGTGCCTCCAACCCCCAACCCCTCCAGTCGATGCAGAAGGATACCATGGTCAATGGTATCGAAAGCCGCTGAGAGGTCAAGTAGCACCAGGATAGTGGATAATCCGCTATCCCGGGCCCGCCAGAGATCATCGGTCAGCGCGACCAAAGCAGTTTCCGTGGAGTAGCCGAGCCTGAATCCTGACTGTTGAGGGCCCAGATAATCGGCCTCATCCAAGGACCGTTGGAGCTGGAGTGACACCACCTTCTCAACAACCTTCCCTATAAAGGGAAGATTGGAGACAGGACGGTAGTTGTTTAAAACAGCTGGGTCCAGGGAAGGCTTCTTGAGGAGGGGGCGCACAATTGCCTCCTTGCAGGGAGCCGGAAAGGACCCCTCCCTCAAAGAAGCGTTGACAATCTCCTGAACCCAGCCCCGCGTCACCTCCCTGCTGGCCGAAACCAGCCAGGAGGGGCACGGGTCCAATAAACAGGTGGCGGAGCTCACAGCTCCAATGGCCTTGTCGACTTCATCAGGTGCCACCGGGTCAAACTCCTCCCACACAACAGGATCAAGACGAGTCCCTGTCATCTCGACTGAATCATTATCAGCCGATACTGCATTCCAATTGGAGTCAAGGTCCATCCGAATCTGGGCGATTTTATCCGCGAAAAACTTATTAAAGTCCTCAGCACTACCCTGCAAGGGTGCATCAACCCCCCGATTAAGGAGGGAGCGAGTTACCCTGAACAGGGCGGCTGGGCGGGATTCCGCAGATGCAATCAAGGCGGAATGATACGCGCATCTTGCCGCCTTGAGCGCCACCTGATAAGTCTTGATATAAGATCTTACAAGTGTTCGGTCAGATACGGATTTGCTTTTCCTCCATCGCTTCTCTAGGCGTCTCTTCTGGCGCTTCATCCCCCTGAGTTCCTCAGTAAACCAAGGAGATCTCCTGGGTCTGCTACCACAGAGAGGTCGCAGCGGCGCAATCCGGTCAAGAGCCCCCTTCGCAGCCATATTCCAGGCCGTAACCAGGGACTCTGCCGAACTGTGAATGAGAGAATCCGGTATTTCCCCAAGCGTCCTCTGAAAACTCTCTGGATCCATCAGACGTCTGGGGCGGAACCACCTAATCTGTTCCGCCTCCCTGCAGGGGAGGAGTGGGGCCTTAAAAACAAGCCGCAGCAGAAAATGATCTGACCATGACATAGGCAAAATATCTAAGCCCCTTAAATTCAGATCATTGCTCAACTGTTCTGAGAGGAATATCATGTCGGGAGTGTGTCCCCTCTCGTGAGTCGGACCCTGAACTACCTGAGTCAGGTTCATGGTTGCCATGGTGGCCATGAACTCCTGCGCCAACCCAGAGGATTCGCCGAGCGACGGAAGATTTAAGTCCCCCAAGACAATAAGCCTGGGGAACTCAACCGCCAGCCCAGCAACCTCCTCAAGTAGCGCAGGCAGGGCTGTTGACACGCAGCTGGGAGGCAGGTACGTGAGCAACAAGCCCACCTGAACCCCTAGGTCCAACTTCACAAGGAGCAACTCACAACCCGCAATCTCAGAAACAGCAAGCCTGCGTAGACTAAAGGTCTTCTTGGCTATAATAGCCACTCCTCCCCCCCTTCCCTGGGGTCGTGGCTGATGCCATACCTGAAACCCGGCTGGACACATCTCAGAGAGAGGAACTCCTCCCTCCGGGCCCAGCCAGGTCTCGGTCACACATGCGAGGTCGGCCTCCTCATCCAGGAGAAGATCATGGATGAGGGGAGCTTTATTTACAACCGACCTGGCATTGAGCAGCAGCAGCCTGAGCCCAGGGTCCGGATTTCCCCCATCACCAGTATTTTGGGCTGAACTCACAGGGTCGGAGCAAGGGATCGCTTTTAAACAGCGAGCTCTTGTTCCCCGGGAATGGCCTACCCTGTGGCCCCCGCCATATCTGCCTCTCCCCAGCAAGACCCCTGTGGCCCCCGCCATATCTGCCTCTCCCCATCCCTTCCCTTTCAATCTGTCTCCTTCCTTCCTTCCTTCCTTCCTTCCCCTTCAATCTCCTTCCATCTCCATCTCCTTCGTTTCCCCTTCAATCTTCCTTCCTTCCTTTCGCCTTCAATCTTCCTTCCTTCCATCTCCATCACTTCCCCTTCAATCTCTCTCTCTCCTTCCTTTCTTCCCTTCCCCTTCAATCTCCTTCCTTCTCCATCTCTTTCCTTTCCCCTTCAATCTTCCTTCCTTCTCCATCTCCTTCCTTTTCCCTTCAATCTTCCTTCCTTCCTTCCTTCCTTCCTTCCTTCCATCTCCATCTCCATCCCTTCCCCTTCAACCTTTCTCCTTCCTGCCTGCCTTCCTTCCTTCCTTCCTTCCTTCCTTCTTGCCTTCCTTCCTTCCTTCCCCTTCAATCTCCTTCGTTCTCCATCTCCTTCCTTTCCCCTTCAATCTTCCTTCCTTCCTTCCTTCCATCTCCATCTAAATCCCTTCCCTTTCAATCTCTCTCCTTCCTTCCTGCCTTCCTTCCTTCCTGCCTTCCTTCCTTCCTTCCCCTTCAATCTCCTTCCTTCTCCATCTCCTTCCTTTCCCCTTCAATCTTCCTTCCTTCCTTCCTTCCATCTCCACCTCCATCCCTTCCCTTTCAATCTCTCTCCTTCCTTCCTTCCTTTCTTCCCTCCCCTTCAATCTCCTTCCTTCTCCATCTTCTTCCTTTCCCCTTCAATCTCCTTCCTTCTCCATCTCCTTCCTTTCCCCTTCAATCTCCTTCCATCTCCATCTCTATCCCTTCCCCTTCAATTTCTTTCTCCTTCCTTCCTTCCTTCCATCATTCCTTTCCCCTTCAATCTTCCTTCCTTCCATCTCCATCACTTCCCCTTCAATCTCTCTCTCTCCTTCCTTTCTTCCGTTCCCCTTCAATCTCCTTCCTTCTCCATCTCCTTCCTTTCCCCTTCAATCTTCCTTCCTTCTCCATCTCCTTCCTTTCCCCTTCAATCTTCCTTCCTTCCTCCCTTCCTTCCATCTCCATCTCCATCTCCATCTCCATCCCTTCCCCTTCAATCTTTCTCCTTCCTGCCTTCCTTCCTTCCTGCCTTCCTTCCTTCCTTCACCTTCAATCTCCTTCCTTCTCCATCTCCTTCCTTTCCCCTTCAATCTTCCTTCCTTCCTTCCTTCCTTCCTTCCATCTCCATCTCCATCCCTTCCCCTTCAATCTTTCTCCTTCCTGCCTTCCTTCCTTCCTTCCCCTTCAATCTCCTTCCTTCTCCATCTCCTTCCTTTCCCCTTCAATCTTCCTTCCTTCCTTCCTTCCTTCCTTCCATCTCCATCTCCATCCCTTTCCCTTCAATCTTTCTCCTTCCTTCCTTCCTTCCTTCCTTCCTGCCTTCCTTCCTTCCTTCCCCTTCAATCTCCTTTCTTCTCCATCTCCTTCCTTTCCCCTTCAATCTTCCTTCCTTCTTTCCTTCCTTCCCCATCAATTTCCTTCCTTCTCCACCTCCTTCCTTTCCCCTTCAATCTCCTTCCTTCTCCATTGCCTTCCTTTCCCCTTCAATCTTCCTTCCTTCGTTTCCCCTTCAATCTCCTTCCTTCTCCATCTCCTTCCTTTCCCCTTCAATCTCCTTCCATCTCCATCTCTATCCCTTCCCCTTCAATTTCTTTCTCCTTCCTTCCTTCCTTCCATCCTTCCTTTCCCCTTCAATCTTCCTTCCTTCCATCTCCATCACTTCCCCTTCAATCTCTCTCTCTCCTTCCTTTCTTCCCTTCCCCTTCAATCTCCTTCCTTCTCCATTGCCTTCCTTTCCCCTTCAATCTTCCTTCCTTCGTTTCCCCTTCAATCTCCTTCCTTCTCCATCTCCTTCCTTTCCCCTTCAATCTCCTTCCATCTCCATCTCCATCCCTTCCCCTTCAATCTTTCTCCTTCCTGCCTTCCTTCCTTCCTGCCTTCCTTCCTTCCTTCCCCTTCAATCTCCTTCCTTCTCCATCTCCTTCCTTTCCCCTTCAATCTTCCTTCCTTCCTTCCTTCCATCTCCACCTCCATCCCTTCCCTTTCAATCTCTCTCCTTCCTTCCTTCCTTTCTTCCCTCCCCTTCAATCTCCTTCCTTCTCCATCTTCTTCCTTTCCCCTTCAATCTCCTTCCTTCTCCATCTCCTTCCTTTCCCCTTCAATCTTCCTTCCTTCCTTCCTTCCTTCCTTCCTTCCTTCCTTCCTTCCATCTCCATCTCCATATCTTCCCCTTCAATCTCCTTTCTTCTCCATCTCCTTCCTTTCCCCTTCAATCTTCCTTCCTTCTTTCCTTCCTTCCCCTTCAATCTCCTTCCTTCTCCACCTCCTTCCTTTCCCCTTCAATCTTCCTTCCTTCGTTTCCCCTTCAATCTCCTTCCTTCTCCATCTCCTTCTTTTCCCCTTCAATCTCCTTCCATCTCCATCTCTATCCCTTCCCCTTCAATTTCTTTCTCCTTCCTTCCTTCCTTCCATCCTTCCTTTCCCCTTCAATCTTCCTTCCTTCCATCTCCATCACTTCCCCTTCAATCTCTCTCTCCTTCCTTTCTTCCCTTCCCCTTCAATCTCCTTCCTTCTCCATCTCCTTCCTTTCCCCTTCAATCTTCCTTCCTTCTCCATCTCCTTCCTTTCCCCTTCAATCTTCCTTCCTTCCTTCCTTCCTTCCATCTCCATCTCCATCCCTTCCCCTTCAATCTTTCTCCTTCCTGCCTTCCTTCCTTCCTGCCTTCCTTCCTTCCTTCCCCTTCAATCTCCTTTCTTCTCCATCTCCTTCCTTTCCCCTTCAATCTTCCTTCCTTCTTTCCTTCCTTCCCCGTCAATCTCCTTCCTTCTCCACCTCCTTCCTTTCCCCTTCAATCTCCTTCCTTCTCCATTTCCTTCCTTTCCCCTTCAATCTTCCTTCCTTCGTTTCCCCTTCAATCTCCTTCCTTCTCCATCTCCTTCCTTTCCCCTTCAATCTCCTTCCATCTCCATCTCTATCCCTTCCCCTTCAATTTCTTTCTCCTTCCTTCCTTCCTTCCATCCTTCCTTTCCCCTTCAATCTTCCTTCCTTCCATCTCCATCACTTCCCCTTTAATCTCTCTCTCTCCTTCCATTCTTCCCTTCCCCTTCAATCTCCTTCCTTCTCCATCTCCTTCGTTTCCCCTTCAATCTTCCTTCCTTCTCCACCTCCTTCCTTTCCCCTTCAATCTTCCTTCCTTCCTTCCTTTCCCCTTCAATCTCCTTCCATCTCCATCTCTATCCCTTCCCCTTCAATTTCTTTCTCCTTCCTTCCTTCCTTCCTTCCTGCCTTCCTTCCTTCCTTCCCCTTCAATCTCCTTTCTTCTCCATCTCCTTCCTTTCCCCTTCAATCTTCCTTCCTTCTTTCCTTCCTTCCCCATCAATCTCCTTCCTTCTCCACCTCCTTCCTTTCCCCTTCAATCTCCTTCCTTCTCCATTTCCTTCCTTTCCCCTTCAATCTTCCTTCCTTCCTTCCTTTCCCCTTCAATTTCCTTCCTTCTCCATCTCCTTCCTTTCCCCTTCAATGTTCTTTCCTTCCTTCCATCTCTATCTCCATCCCTTCCCCTTCAATCTCTTTTTCCTTCCTTTCTTCCTACCTTCCATCCTTCCTTTCCCCTTCAATCTTCCATCCTTCCTTCCTTCCCCTTCAATCTCCTTCCATCTCCATCTCCATCCATTCCCCTTCAATTTCTTTCTCCTTCCTTCCTTCCATTCTTCCTTTCCCCTTCAATCTTCCATCCTTCCTTCCTTCCCCTTCAATCTCCTTCCTTCTCCATCTCCTTCCTTTCCCATTCAATCTTCCTTCCTTCCTTTCCCCTTCAATCTCCTTCCTTCTCCATCTCCTTCCTTTCCCCTTCAATCTTCCTTCCTTCCTTCCTTCCTTCCATCTCCATCTCCATCTCCATCTCCATCTCCATCTCCATCTCCATCCCTTCCCCTTCAATCTTTCTCCTTCTTGCCTTCCTTCCTTCCTGCCTTCCTTCCTTCCTTCCCCTTCAATCTCTTTCCTTCTCCATCTCCTTCCTTTCCCCTTCAATCTTCCTTCCTTCCTTCCTTCCATCTCCACCTCCATCCCTTCCCTTTCAATCTCTCTCCTTCCTTCCTTCCTTTCTTCCCTCCCCTTCAATCTCCTTCCTTCTCCATCTTCTTCCTTTCCCCTTCAATCTCCTTCCTTCTCCATCTCCTTCCTTTCCCCTTCAATCTCCTTCCATCTCCATCTCTATCCCTTCCCCTTCAATTTCTTTCTCCTTCCTTCCTTCCTTCCATCATTCCTTTCCCCTTCAATCTTCCTTCCTTCCATCTCCATCACTTCCCCTTCAATCTCTCTCTCTCCTTCCTTTCTTCCCTTCCCCTTCAATCTCCTTCCTTCTCCATCTCCTTCCTTTCCCCTTCAATCTTCCTTCCTTCTCCATCTCCTTCCTTTCCCCTTCAATTTCCTTCCTTCCTCCCTTCCTTCCATCTCCATCTCCATCTCCATCTCCATCTCCATCTCCATCTCCATCTCCATCCCTTCCCCTTCAATCTTTCTCCTTCCTGCCTTCCTTCCTTCCTGCCTTCCTTCCTTCCTTCCCCTTCAATCTCCTTCCTTCTCCATCTCCTTCCTTTCCCCTTCAATCTTCCTTCCTTCCATCCATCTCCACCTCCATCCCTTCCCTTTCAATCTCTCTCCTTCCTTCCTTCCTTCCTTCCCTCCCCTTCAATCTCATTCCTTCTCCATCTTCTTCCTTTCCCCTTCAATCTCCTTCCTTCTCCATCTCCTTCCTTTCCCCTTCAATCTCCTTCCATCTCCATCTCTATCCCTTCCCCTTCAATTTCTTTCTCCTTCCTTCCTTCCTTACATCTTTCCTTTCCCCTTCAATCTTCCTTCCTTCCATCTCCATCACTTCCCCTTTAATCTCTCTCTCTCCTTCCTTTCTTCCCTTCCCCTTCAATCTCCTTCCTTCTCCATCTCCTTCCTTTCCCCTTCAATCTTCCTTCCTTCTCCATCTCCTTCCTTTCCCCTTCAATCTTCCTTCCTTCCTTCCATCTCCATCTCCATCTCCATCTCCATCCCTTCCCCTTCAATCTTTCTCCTTCCTGCCTTACTTCCTTCCTTCCCCTTCAATCTCCTTCCTTCTCCATCTCCTTCCTTTCCCCTTCAATCTTCCTTCCTTCCTTCCTTCCTTCCATCTCCATCTCCATCCCTTCTCCTTCAATCTTTCTCCTTCCTTCCTTCCTTCCTTCCTGCCTTCCTTCCTTCCTTCCCCTTCAATCTCCTTTCTTCTCCATCTCCTTCCTTTCCCCTTCAATCTTCCTTCCTTCTTTCCTTCCTTCCCCATCAATCTCCTTCCTTCTCCACCTCCTTCCTTTTCCCTTCAATCTCCTTCCTTCTCCATTGCCTTCCTTTCCCCTTCAATCTTCCTTCCTTCGTTTCCCCTTCAATCTCCTTCCTTCTCCATCTCCTTCCTTTCCCCTTCAATCTCCTTCCATCTCCATCTCTATCCCTTCCCCTTCAATTTCTTTCTCCTTCCTTCCTTCCTTCCATCCTTCCTTTCCCCTTCAATCTTCCTTCCTTCCATCTCCATCACTTCCCCTTCAATCTCTCTCTCTCCTTCCTTTCTTCCCTTCCCCTTCAATCTCCTTCCTTCTCCATCTCCTTCCTTTCCCCTTCAATCTTCCTTCCTTCTCCATCTCCTTCCTTTCCCCTTCAATCTTCCTTCCTTCCTTCCTTCCTTCCATCTCCATCTCCATCCCTTCCCCTTCAATCTTTCTCCTTCCTGCCTTCCTTCCTTCCTTCCTGCCTTCCTTCCTTCCCTTTCAATCTCCTTCCTTCTCCATCTCCTTCCTTTCCCCTTCAATCTTCCTTCCTTCCTTCCTTTCCCCTTCAATTTCCTTCCTTCTCCATCTCCTTCCTTTCCCCTTCAATCTTCTTTCCTTCCTTCCATCTCTATCTCCATCCCTTCCCCTTCAATCTCTTTTTCCTTCCTTCCTTCCTTCCTTCCTTCCTTCCATCCTTCCTTTCCCCTTCAATCTTCCATCCTTCCTTCCTTCCCCTTCAATCTCCTTCCATCTCCATCTCTATCCCTTCCCCTTCAATTTCTTTCTCCTTCCTTCCTTCCTTCCATCCTTCCTTTCCCCTTCAATCTTCCTTCCTTCCATCTCCATCACTTCCTCTTTAATCTCTCTCTCTCCTTCCATTCTTCCCTTCCCCTTCAATCTCCTTCCTTCTCCATCTCCTTCCTTTCCCCTTCAATCTTCCTTCCTTCTCCATCTCCTTCCTTTCCCCTTCAATCTTCCTTCCTTCCTTCCTTTCCCCTTCAATCTCCTTCCATCTCCATCTCTATCCCTTCCCCTTCAATTTCTTTCTCCTTCCTTCCTTCCTTCCATCCTTCCTTTCCCCTTCAATCTTCCTTTCTTCCATCTCCATCACTTCCCCTTCAATCTCTCTCTCTCCTTCCTTTCTTCCCTTCCCCTTCAATCTCCTTCCTTCTCCATCTCCTTCCTTTCCCCTTCAATCTTCCTTCCTTCTTTCCTTCCTTCCACTTCAATCTTCCTTCCTTCGTTTCCCCTTCAATCTCCTTCCTTCCATCTCCATCACTTCCCCTTCAATCTCTCTTCTCCATCTCCTTCCTTTCCCCTTCAATCTTCCTTCCTTCTCCATCTCCTTCCTTTCCCCTTCAATCTTCCTTCCTTCCTTCCTTCCTTCCATCTCCATCTCCATCTCCATCTCCATCCCTTCCCCTTCAATCTTTCTCCTTCCTGCCTCCCTTCCTTCCTGCCTGCCTGCCTTCCTTCCTTCCTTCCCCTTCAATCTCCTTCCTTCTCCATCTCCTTCCTTTCCCCTTCAATCTTCCTTCCTTCCTTCCATCTCCACCTCCTTCCCTTCCCTTTCAATCTCTCTCCTTCCTTCCTTCCTTCCCTCCCCTTCAATCTCCTTCCATCTCCATCTCTATCCCTTCCCCTTCAATTTCTTTCTCCTTCCATCCTTCCTTTCCCCTTCAATCTTCCTTCCTTCCTTCCTTTCCCCTTCAATTTCCTTCCTTCTCCATCTCCTTCCTTTCCCCTTCAATGTTCTTTCCTTCCTTCCATCTCTATCTCCATCCCTTCCCCTTCAATCTCTTTTTCCTTCCTTTCTTCCTACCTTCCATCCTTCCTTTCGCCTTCAATCTTCCATCCTTCCTTCCTTCCCCTTCAATCTCCTTCCATCTCCATCTCCATCCATTCCCCTTCAATTTCTTTCTCCTTCCTTCCTTCCTTCCATTCTTCCTTTCCCCTTCAATCTTCCATCCTTCCTTCCTTCCCCTTCAATCTCCTTGCTTCTCCATCTCCTTCCTTTCCCCTTCAATCTTCCTTCCTTCCTTTCCCCTTCAATCTCCTTCCTTCTCCATCTCCTTCCTTTCCCCTTCAATCTTCCTTCCTTCCTTCCTTCCTTCCTTCCTTCCATCTCCATCTCCATTCCTTCCCCTTCAATCTTTCTCCTTCTTGCCTTACTTCCTTCCTGCCTTCCTTCCTTCCTTCCCCTTCAATCTCTTTCCTTCTCCATCTCCTTCCTTTCCCCTTCAATCTTCCTTCCTTCCTTCCTTCCATCTCCACCTCCATCCCTTCCCTTTCAATCTCTCTCCTTCCTTCCTTCCTTTCTTCCCTCCCCTTCAATCTCCTTCCTTCTCCATCTTCTTCCTTTCCCCTTCAATCTCCTTCCTTCTCCATCTCCTTCCTTTCCCCTTCAATCTCCTTCCATCTCCATCTCTATCCCTTCCCCTTCAATTTCTTTCTCCTTCCTTCCTTCCTTCCATCATTCCTTTCCCCTTCAATCTTCCTTCCTTCTTTCCTTCCTTCCACTTCAATCTTCCTTCCTTCGTTTCCCCTTCAATCTCCTTCCTTCCATCTCCATCACTTCCCCTTCAATCTCTCTTCTCCATCTCCTTCCTTTCCCCTTCAATCTTCCTTCCTTCTCCATCTCCTTCCTTTCCCCTTCAATCTTCCTTCCTTCCTTCCATCTCCATCTCCATCTCCATCTCCATCCCTTCCCCTTCAATCTTTCTCCTTCCTGCCTTCCTTCCTTCCTGCCTGCCTGCCTTCCTTCCTTCCCCTTCAATCTCCTTCCTTCTCCATCTCCTTCCTTTCCCCTTCAATCTTCCTTCCTTCCTTCCATCTCCACCTCCTTCCCTTCCCTTTCAATCTCTCTCCTTCCTTCCTTCCTTCCCTCCCCTTCAATCTCCTTCCATCTCCATCTCTATCCCTTCCCCTTCAATTTCTTTCTCCTTCCATCCTTCCTTTCCCCTTCAATCTTCCTTCCTTCCTTCCTTTCCCCTTCAATTTCCTTCCTTCTCCATCTCCTTCCTTTCCCCTTCAATGTTCTTTCCTTCCTTCCATCTCTATCTCCATCCCTTCCCCTTCAATCTCTTTTTCCTTCCTTTCTTCCTACCTTCCATCCTTCCTTTCCCCTTCAATCTTCCATCCTTCCTTCCTTCCCCTTCAATCTCCTTCCATCTCCATCTCCATCCATTCCCCTTCAATTTCTTTCTCCTTCCTTCCTTCCTTCCATTCTTCCTTTCCCCTTCAATCTTCCATCCTTCCTTCCTTCCCCTTCAATCTCCTTCCTTCTCCATCTCCTTCCTTTCCCCTTCAATCTTCCTTCCTTCCTTTCCCCTTCAATCTCCTTCCTTCTCCATCTCCTTCCTTTCCCCTTCAATCTTCCTTCCTTCCTTCCTTCCTTCCTTCCTTCCTTCCTTCCATCTCCATCTCCATCCCTTCCCCTTCAATCTTTCTCCTTCTTGCCTTACTTCCTTCCTGCCTTCCTTCCTTCCTTCCCCTTCAATCCCTTTCCTTCTCCATCTCCTTCCTTTCCCCTTCAATCTTCCTTCCTTCCTTCCTTCCATCTCCACCTCCATCCCTTCCCTTTCAATCTCTCTCCTTCCTTCCTTCCTTTCTTCCCTCCCCTTCAATCTCCTTCCTTCTCCATCTTCTTCCTTTCCCCTTCAATCTCCTTCCTTCTCCATCTCCTTCCTTTCCCCTTCAATCTCCTTCCATCTCCATCTCTATCCCTTCCCCTTCAATTTCTTTCTCCTTCCTTCCTTCCTTCCATCATTCCTTTCCACTTCAATCTTCCTTCCTTCCATCTCCATCACTTCCCCTTCAATCTCTCTCTCTCCTTCCTTTCTTCCCTTCCCCTTCAATCTCCTTCCTTCTCCATCTCCTTCCTTTCCCCTTCAATCTTCCTTCCTTCTCCATCTCCTTCCTTTCCCCTTCAATTTCCTTCCTTCCTCCCTTCCTTCCATCTCCATCTCCATCTCCATCTCCATCTCCGTCTCCATCTCCATCTCCATCCCTTCCCCTTCAATCTTTCTCCTTCCTGCCTTCCTTCCTTCCTGCCTTCCTTCCTTCCTTCCCCTTCAATCTCCTTCCTTCTCCATCTCCTTCCTTTCCCCTTCAATCTTCCTTCCTTCCATCCATCTCCACCTCCATCCCTTCCCTTTCAATCTCTCTCCTTCCTTCCTTCCTTCCTTCCCTCCCCTTCAATCTCCTTCCTTCTCCATCTTCTTCCTTTCCCCTTCAATCTCCTTCCTTCTCCATCTCCTTCCTTTCCCCTTCAATCTCCTTCCATCTCCATCTCTATCCCTTCCCCTTCAATTTCTTTCTCCTTCCTTCCTTCCTTACATCTTTCCTTTCCCCTTCAATCTTCCTTCCTTCCATCTCCATCACTTCCCCTTTAATCTCTCTCTCTCCTTCCTTTCTTCCCTTCCCCTTCAATCTCCTTCCTTCTCCATCTCCTTCCTTTCCCCTTCAATCTTCCTTCCTTCCTTCCTTCCTTCCATCTCCATCTCCATCCCTTCCCCTTCAACCTTTCTCCTTCCTGCCTGCCTTCCTTCCTTCCTTCCTTCTTGCCTTCCTTCCTTCCTTCCCCTTCAATCTCCTTCCTTCTCCATCTTCTTCCTTTCCCCTTCAATCTCCTTCCTACTCCATCTCCTTCCTTTCCCCTTCAATCTTCCTTCCTTCCATCTACATTTCCATCCCTTCCCCTTCAATCTCTCCTTCCTTCCTTCCTTCCTTCCTTCCTTCCTTCCTTCCTTCCTTCCTTCCCTCCTTCCTTCCCCTTCAATCTCCTTCCTTCTCCATCTCCTTCCTTTCCCCTTCAATCTCCTTCCTTCTCCATCTCCTTCCTTTCCCCTTCAATCTTCTTTCCTTCCGTCCTTCCATCTCCATCTCCATCCCTTCCCCTTCAATCTTTCTCCTTCCTTCCTTCCTTCCTTCCTTGCTTCCTTCCCCTTCAATCTCCTTCCTTCTCCACCTCCTTCCTTTCCCTTTCAATCTCCACCTTTCTCCACCTCCTTCCTTTCCCCTTCAATCTTCCTTCCTTACTTCCATCTCCATCCCTTCCCCTTCAATCTTTGTCCTTCCTTCCTTCCTTCCATCTCCATCTCCATCCCTTCCCTTTCAATCTGTCTCCTTCCTTCCTTCCTTCCTTCCTTCCTTCCTTCCTTCCTTCCCCTTCAATCTCCTTCCTTCTCAATCTCCTTCCTTTCCCCTTCAATCTTCCTTCCTTCCTTCCTTCCTTCCATCTCCATCTCCATCCCTTCCCCTTCAACCTTTCTCCTTCCTGCCTGCCTTCCTTCCTTCCTTCCTTCTTGCCTTCCTTCCTTCCTTCCCCTTCAATCTCCTTCCTTCTCCATCTTCTTCCTTTCCCCTTCAATCTCCTTCCTACTCCATCTCCTTCCTTTCCCCTTCAATCTTCCTTCCTTCCATCTACATTTCCATCCCTTCCCCTTCAATCTCTCCTTCCTTCCTTCCTTCCTTCCTTCCTTCCTTCCTTCCTTCCTTCCTTCCTTCCTTCCTTCCCTCCTTCCTTCCCCTTCAATCTCCTTCCTTCTCCATCTCCTTCCTTTCCCCTTCAATCTCCTTCCTTCTCCATCTCCTTCCTTTCCCCTTCAATCTTCTTTCCTTCCATCCTTCCATCTCCATCTCCATCCCTTCCCCTTCAATCTTTCTCCTTCCTTCCTTCCTTCCTTCCTTGCTTCCTTCCCCTTCAATCTCCTTCCTTCTCCACCTCCTTCCTTTCCCTTTCAATCTCCATCTTTCTCCACCTCCTTCCTTTCCCCTTCTATCTTCCTTACTTACTTCCTTCCATCTCCATCTCCATCCCTTCCCCTTCAATCTCTCTCCTTCCTTCCTTCCTTCCCCTTCAATCTCCTTCCTTCTCCATCTCTTTCTTTTCCCCTTCAATCTTCCTTCCTTCCTTCCTTCCATCTCCATCTCCATTCCTTCCTCTTCAATCTCTCCTTCCTTCCTTCCTTCCTTCCTTCCTTCCTTCCTTCCCTGTCAATCTCCTTCCTTCTCCATCTTCTTCCTTTCACCTTCAATCTCCTTCCTTCTCCATCTCCTTCCTTTCCCCTTCAATCTTCCTTCCTTCCTTCCTTCCATCTCCATCTCCATCCCTTCCACTTCAATCTCTCTCCTTCCTTCCTTCCTTCCCCTTCAATCTCCTTCCTTCTCCATCTCCTTCCTTTCCCCTTCAATCTTCCTTCCTTACTTCCATCTCCATCCCTTCCCCTTCGATCTTTCTCCTTCCTACCTTCCTTCCTTTCCCCTTCAATCTCCTTCCTTCTCCATCTTCTTCCTTTCCCCTTCAATCTCCTTCCTTCTCCATCTCCTTCCTTTCCCCTTCAATCTTCCTTCCTTCCTTCCTTCCATCTCCATCTCCATCCCTTCCACTTCAATCTCTCTCCTTCCTTCCTTCCTTCCTAACTTCCTTCCTTCCCCCTTCAATCTCCTTCCTTCTCCTTCTCCATCTCCTTCCTTTCCCCTTCAATCTTCATTCCTTCCTTCCATCTCCATCCCTTCCCCTTCAATATCTCTAATTCCTTCCTTCCTTCCCCTTCAATCTCCTTCCTTCTCCATTTCCTTAGTTTCCCCTTCAATCTTCCTTCCTTCCATCTCCATCTCCATCCCTTTCTCTTCAATCTCTCTCTCTCCTTCATTCCTTCATTCCTTCATTCCTTCATTCCTTCATTCCTTCCTTCCTTCCTTCCTTGCCCTTCAATCTCCTTCCTTCTCCATCTCCTTCCTTTCCCCTTCAATCTTCTTTCCTTCCGTCCTTCCATCTCCATCTCCATCCCTTCCTCTTCAATCTTTCTCCTTCCTTCCTTCCTTCCTTCCTTCCTTCCCCTTCAATCTCCTTCCTTCTCCACCTCCTTCCTTTCCCCTTCAATCTCCATCTTTCTCCACCTCCTTCCTTTCCCCTTCTATCTTCCTTACTTACTTCCATCTCCATCCCTTCCCCTTCAATCTTTGTCCTTCCTTCCTTCCATCTCCATCTCCATCCCTTCCCTTTCAATCTCTCTCCTTCCTTGCTTCCTCCCTTCCCCTTCAATCTCCTTCCTTCTCCATCTCCTTCCTTTCCCCTTCAAACTTCCTTCCTTCCTTCCTTCCATCTCCATCTCCATTCCTTCCCCTACAATCTCTCCTTCCTTCCTTCCTTCCTTCCTTCCTTCCCTGTCAATCTCCTTCCTTCTCCATCTTCTTCCTTTCCCCTTCAATCTTCCTTCCTTCCTTCCTTCCATCTCCATCTCCATCCCTTCCACTTCAATCTCTCTCCTTCCTTCCTTCCTTCCTAACTTCCTTCCTTCCCCCTTCAATCTCCTACCTTCTCCTTCTCCATCTCCTTCCTTTCCCCTTCAATCTTCATTCCTTCCTTCCATCTCCATCCCTTCCCCTTCAATATCTCTAATTCCTTCCTTCCTTCCCCTTCAATCTCCTTCCTTCTCCATCTCCTTCCTTTCCCCTTCAATCTTCTTTCCTTCCGTCCTTTCATCTCCATCTCCATCCCTTCCCCTTCAATCTTTCTCCTTCCTTCCTTCCTTCCCGTTCAATCTCCTTCTCCACCTCCTTCCTTTCCCCTTCAATCTCCTTCTTTCTCCACCTCCTTCCTTTCCCCTTCAATCTTCCTTCCTTACTTCCATCTCCATCCCTTCCCCTTCAATCTTTGTCCTTCCTTCCTTCCTTCAATCTTATTATTATTATTATTATTATTATTATTATTTATTTAATTTCTATGCCGCCCTATTCCAAAGAACTCAGGGCGGCTCACAGCATGATAGAAATTACAATAAACACATATCTATAAAAAACCCTTAAGCTAAAAGAAACCAATCACTCCACAAACATACACAGAAACATACACTGGCTAGGGGCAAGGTGTTAGCTGCCCCAGGCCTGCCGGCAAAAGTATGTTTTAAGCAATCTACGAAAGGCGAAGAGGGTGGGGGCGACACGGATCTCCGGGGGAAGTTGGTTCCAGAGGGCCGGGGCCGCAACAGAGAAGGCCCTTCCCCTAGGCCCCGCCAGGCGACACTGTCTGGCTGACGGGACCTGGAGAAGGCCCACTCTGTGGGCCCTAACCGGCCGCTGGGATTCATGGGGCAGCAGACGGTCCCGTAAATAACCTGGTCCAATGCCATGTAGGGCTTTATAGGTCATAACCAACACTTTGAATTGGGTTCGGAGACCAATTGGCAGCCAATGCAGCTCGCGGAGTGATGCCGAAATGTGGGCATTTCTAGGCAAGCCCAACACTGCTCGCGCGGCTGCATTCTGCATTACCTGAAGTCTCCGAACATTTTTCAAAGGTAGCCCCATGTAGAGAGCATTGCAGTAGTCGAACCTCGAGGTGATAAGGGCATGAGTGACTGTGAGCAGAGACTCCCGGTCCAAATAGGGCCGCAACTGGTGCACCAGGCGAACCTGGGCAAATGTCCTCCTCGCCACAGCCGAAAGATGATGTTCCAAATTTAGCTGTGGATCGAGGAGGACGCCCAAGTTGCGGACCTTCTCCGAGGGGGTCAAAAGCTCCCCCCCCCAGGCTAATGGACGGATAGATTGAAATATCCTTGGGAGGCAGAACCCATAGCCACTCCGTCTTGTCGGGGTTGAGTTTGAGCCTGTTGGCACCCATCCAAACCCTAACAGCCTCCAGACATCGGCACATCACTTCCGCTGCTTCACTGAAATGACACGGGGTGGAGATGTAAAGCTGGGTATCATCAGCATACTGATGATATCTCACCCCGTGTTGTCGGATGATCTCGCCCAGTGGTTTCATGTAGATATTAAACAGCAGAGGGGAGAGGACCGATCCCTGAGGGACCCCACAAGGGAGGAACCTAGGGGTTGACCTCTGACCCCCTGCCAACACCGACTGCGACCGACCAGTGAGGTAGGAGGTGAACCACCGCAAAACAGTGCCTCCAACCCCCAACCCCTCCAGTCGATGCAGAAGGATACCATGGTCAATGGTATCGAAAGCCGCTGAGAGGTCAAGTAGCACCAGGATAGTGGATAATCCGCTATCCCGGGCCCGCCAGAGATCATCGGTCAGCGCGACCAAAGCAGTTTCCGTGGAGTAGCCGAGCCTGAATCCTGACTGTTGAGGGCCCAGATAATCGGCCTCATCCAAGGACCGTTGGAGCTGGAGTGACACCACCTTCTCAACAACCTTCCCTATACAGGGAAGATTGGAGACAGGACGGTAGTTGTTTAAAACAGCTGGGTCCAGGGAAGGCTTCTTGAGGAGGGGGCGCACAATTGCCTCCTTGCAGGGAGCCGGAAAGGACCCCTCCCTCAAAGAAGCGTTGACAATCTCCTGAACCCAGCCCCGCGTCACCTCCCTGCTGGCCGAAACCAGCCAGGAGGGGCACGGGTCCAATAAACAGGTGGCGGAGCTCACAGCTCCAATGGCCTTGTCGACTTCATCAGGTGCCACCGGGTCAAACTCCTCCCACACAACAGGATCAAGACGAGTCCCTGTCATCTCGACTGAATCATTATCAGCCGATACTGCATTCCAATTGGAGTCAAGGTCCATCCGAATCTGGGCGATTTTATCCGCGAAAAACTTATTAAAGTCCTCAGCACTACCCTGCAAGGGTGCATCAACCCCCCGATTAAGGAGGGAGCGAGTTACCCTGAACAGGGCGGCTGGGCGGGATTCCGCAGATGCAATCAAGGCGGAATGATACGCGCATCTTGCCGCCTTGAGCGCCACCTGATAAGTCTTGATATAAGATCTTACAAGTGTTCGGTCAGATACGGATTTGCTTTTCCTCCATCGCTTCTCTAGGCGTCTCTTCTGGCGCTTCATCCCCCTGAGTTCCTCAGTAAACCAAGGAGATCTCCTGGGTCTGCTACCACAGAGAGGTCGCAGCGGCGCAATCCGGTCAAGAGCCCCCTTCGCAGCCATATTCCAGGCCGTAACCAGGGACTCTGCCGAACTGTGAATGAGAGAATCCGGTATTTCCCCAAGCGTCCTCTGAAAACTCTCTGGATCCATCAGACGTCTGGGGCGGAACCACCTAATCTGTTCCGCCTCCCTGCAGGGGAGGAGTGGGGCCTTAAAAACAAGCCGCAGCAGAAAATGATCTGACCATGACATAGGCAAAATATCTAAGCCCCTTAAATTCAGATCATTGCTCAACTGTTCTGAGAGGAATATCATGTCGGGAGTGTGTCCCCTCTCGTGAGTCGGACCCTGAACTACCTGAGTCAGGTTCATGGTTGCCATGGTGGCCATGAACTCCTGCGCCAACCCAGAGGATTCGCCGAGCGACGGAAGATTTAAGTCCCCCAAGACAATAAGCCTGGGGAACTCAACCGCCAGCCCAGCAACCTCCTCAAGTAGCGCAGGCAGGGCTGTTGACACGCAGCTGGGAGGCAGGTACGTGAGCAACAAGCCCACCTGAACCCCTAGGTCCAACTTCACAAGGAGCAACTCACAACCCGCAATCTCAGAAACAGCAAGCCTGCGTAGACTAAAGGTCTTCTTGGCTATAATAGCCACTCCTCCCCCCCTTCCCTGGGGTCGTGGCTGATGCCATACCTGAAACCCGGCTGGACACATCTCAGAGAGAGGAACTCCTCCCTCCGGGCCCAGCCAGGTCTCGGTCACACATGCGAGGTCGGCCTCCTCATCCAGGAGAAGATCATGGATGAGGGGAGCTTTATTTACAACCGACCTGGCATTGAGCAGCAGCAGCCTGAGCCCAGGGTCCGGATTTCCCCCATCACCAGTATTTCGGGCTGAACTCACAGGGTCGGAGCAAGGGATCGCTTTTAAACAGCGAGCTCTTGTTCCCCGGGAATGGCCTACCCTGTGGCCCCCGCCATATCTGCCTCTCCCCAGCAAGACCCCTGTGGCCCCCGCCATATCTGCCTCTCCCCATCCCTTCCCTTTCAATCTGTCTCCTTCCTTCCTTCCTTCCTTCCTTCCCCTTCAATCTCCTTCCATCTCCATCTCCTTCGTTTCCCCTTCAATCTTCCTTCCTTCCTTTCGCCTTCAATCTTCCTTCCTTCCATCTCCATCACTTCCCCTTCAATCTCTCTCTCTCCTTCCTTTCTTCCCTTCCCCTTCAATCTCCTTCCTTCTCCATCTCTTTCCTTTCCCCTTCAATCTTCCTTCCTTCTCCATCTCCTTCCTTTTCCCTTCAATCTTCCTTCCTTCCTTCCTTCCTTCCTTCCTTCCTTCCTTCCATCTCCATCTCCATCCCTTCCCCTTCAACCTTTCTCCTTCCTGCCTGCCTTCCTTCCTTCCTTCCTTCCTTCCTTCTTGCCTTCCTTCCTTCCTTCCCCTTCAATCTCCTTCGTTCTCCATCTCCTTCCTTTCCCCTTCAATCTTCCTTCCTTCCTTCCTTCCATCTCCATCTAAATCCCTTCCCTTTCAATCTCTCTCCTTCCTTCCTTCCTTCCTTCCTTCCTTCCTTCCTTCCTTCCTTCCTTCCTTCCTTCCTTCCCCTTCAATCTCCTTCCTTCTCCATCTCCTTCGTTTCTCCTTCAATCTTCCTTCCTTCCTTTCCCCTTCAATCTCCTTCCTTCTCCATCTCCTTCGTTTCTCCTTCAATCTTCCTTCCTTCCTTTCCCCTTCAATCTCCTTCCTTCTCCATCTCCTTCCTTTACCCTTCAATCTTCCTTCCATCTCCATCTCCATCCCTTCCCCTTCAACCGTTCTCCTTTTTGCCTGCCTGCCTTCCTTCCTTCCTTCCTTCCTTCCTTCCTTCCTTCCTTCCTTCCTTCTTGCCTTCCTTCCTTCCTTCCCCTTCAATCTCCTTCGTTCTCCATCTCCTTCCTTTCCCCTTCAATCTTCCTTCCTTCCTTCCTTCCATCTCCATCTAAATCCCTTCCCTTTCAATCTCTCTCCTTCCTTCCTTCCTTCCTTCCTTCCTTCCTTCCTTCCTTCCGCTTCAATCTCCTTCCTTCTCCATCTTCTTCCTTTCCCCTTCAATCTCCTTCCTTCTCCATCTGCTTCCTTTCCCCTTCAATCTTCCTTCCTTCCATCTCCATTTCCATCCCTTCCCCTTCAATCTCTCCTTCCTTCCTTCCTTCCTTCCTTCCTTCGTCCTTCATTCTCCTTCCTCGTCCATCTCCTTCCTTTCACCTTCAATCTTCCTTCCTTCCTTCTCCATCCCCATCCCTTCCCCTTCAATCTCTCTCTCTCCTTCCTTCCTTCCTTCCTTCCTTCCTTCCTTCCTTCCTTCCTTCCCTTTCAATATCCTTCCTTCTCCATCTCCTTCCTTTCCCCTTCAATCTCCTTTCTTCTCCATCTCCTTCTTTTCCCCTTCAATCTTCCTTCCTTCCTTCCTTCCATCTCCATCTCCATCCTTTCCCTTTCAATCTGTCTCCTTCCTTCCTTCCTTCCTTCCTTCCCCTTCAATCTCCTTCCATCTCCATCTCCTTCGTTTCCCCTTCAATCTTCCTTCCTTCCTTTCCCCTTCAATCTCCTTCCTTCTCCATCTCCTTCCTTTCCCCTTCAATCTTCCTTCCTTCCTTTCCCCTTCAATCTCTTTCCTTCTCCATCTCCTTCCTTTCCCCTTCAATCTCCTTCCATCTCCATCTCTATCCCTTCCCCTTCAATTTCTTTCTCCTTCCTTCCTTCCATCCTTCCTTTCCCCTTCAATCTTCCTTCCTTCTCCATCTCCTTCCTTTCCCCTTCAATCTTCCTTCCTTCCTTCCTTCCTTCCTTCCTTCCTTCCTTCCTTCCCCTTCAATCTCCTTCCTTCTCCATCTCCTTCCTTTCCCCTTCAATCTCCTTCCATCTCCATCTCTATCCCTTCCCCTTCAATTTCTTTCTCCTTCCTTCCTTCCATCCTTCCTTTCCCCTTCAATCTTCCTTCCTTCCATCTCCATCCCTTCCCCTTCAATCTCTCCTTCCTTCCTTCCTTCCTTCCTTCCTTCCTTCCTTCCTTCCTTCCTTCCTTCCTTCCTTCCTTCCCTGTCAATCTCCTTCCTTCTCCATCTTCTTCCTTTCACCTTCAATCTCCTTCCTTCTCCATCTCCTTCCTTTCCCCTTCAATCTTCCTTCCTTCCTTCCTTCCATCTCCATCTCCATCCCTTCCACTTCAATCTCTCTCCTTCCTTCCTTCCTTCCTATCTTCCTTCCTTCCCCCTTCAATCTCCTTCCTTCTCCTTCTCCATCTCCTTCCTTTCCCCTTCAATCTTCATTCCTTCCTTCCATCTCCATCCCTTCCCCTTCAATATCTCTAATTCCTTCCTTCCTTCCCCTTCAATCTCCTTCCTTCTCCATTTCCTTAGTTTCCCCTTCAGTCTTCCTTCCTTCCATCTCCATCTCCATCCCTTTCTCTTCAATCTCTCTCTCTCCTTCATTCCTTCATTCCTTCATTCCTTCATTCCTTCCTTCCTTCCTTCCTTGCCCTTCAATCTCCTTCCTTCTCCATCTCCTTCCTTTCCCCTTCAATCTTCCTTCCTTACTTCCATCTCCATCCCTTCCCCTTCGATCTTTCTCCTTCCTACCTTCCTTCCTTTCCCCTTCAATCTCCTTCCTTCTCCATCTCCTTCCTTTCCCCTTCAATCTTCTTTCCTTCCGTCCTTCCATCTCCATCTCCATCCCTTCCTCTTCAATCTTTCTCCTTCCTTCCTTCCTTCCTTCCTTACCCTTCAATCTCCTTCCTTCTCCACCTCCTTCCTTTCCCCTTCAATCTCCATCCTTCTCCACCTCCTTCCTTTCCCCTTCTATCTTCCTTACTTACTTCCATCTCCATCCCTTCCCCTTCAATCTTTGTCCTTCCTTCCTTCCATCTCCATCTCCATCCCTTCCCTTTCAATCTCTCTCCTTCCTTGCTTCCTTCCTTCCCCTTCAATCTCCTTCGTTCTCCATCTCCTTCCTTTCCCCTTCAATCTTCCTTCCTTCCTTCCTTCCATCTCCATCTAAATCCCTTCCCTTTCAATCTCTCTCCTTCCTTCCTTCCTTCCTTCCTTCCTTCCTTCCTTCCTTCCTTCCGCTTCAATCTCCTTCCTTCTCCATCTTCTTCCTTTCCCCTTCAATCTCCTTCCTTCTCCATCTGCTTCCTTTCCCCTTCAATCTTCCTTCCTTCCATCTCCATTTCCATCCCTTCCCCTTCAATCTCTCCTTCCTTCCTTCCTTCCTTCCTTCCTTCCTTCCTTCCTTCGTCCTTCATTCTCCTTCCTCGTCCATCTCCTTCCTTTCACCTTCAATCTTCCTTCCTTCCTTCTCCATCCCCATCCCTTCCCCTTCAATCTCTCTCTCTCCTTCCTTCCTTCCTTCCTTCCTTCCTTCCTTCCTTCCTTCCCTTTCAATATCCTTCCTTCTCCATCTCCTTCCTTTCCCCTTCAATCTCCTTTCTTCTCCATCTCCTTCTTTTCCCCTTCAATCTTCCTTCCTTCCTTCCTTCCATCTCCATCTCCATCCTTTCCCTTTCAATCTGTCTCCTTCCTTCCTTCCTTCCCCTTCAATCTCCTTCCATCTCCATCTCCTTCGTTTCCCCTTCAATCTTCCTTCCTTCCTTTCCCCTTCAATCTCCTTCCTTCTCCATCTCCTTCCTTTCCCCTTCAATCTTCCTTCCTTCCTTTCCCCTTCAATCTCTTTCCTTCTCCATCTCCTTCCTTTCCCCTTCAATCTCCTTCCATCTCCATCTCTATCCCTTCCCCTTCAATTTCTTTCTCCTTCCTTCCTTCCATCCTTCCTTTCCCCTTCAATCTTCCTTCCTTCTCCATCTCCTTCCTTTCCCCTTCAATCTTCCTTCCTTCCTTCCTTCCTTCCTTCCTTCCTTCCTTCCCCTTCAATCTCCTTCCTTCTCCATCTCCTTCCTTTCCCCTTCAATCTCCTTCCATCTCCATCTCTATCCCTTCCCCTTCAATTTCTTTCTCCTTCCTTCCTTCCATCCTTCCTTTCCCCTTCAATCTTCCTTCCTTCCATCTCCATCCCTTCCCCTTCAATCTCTCCTTCCTTCCTTCCTTCCTTCCTTCCTTCCTTCCTTCCTTCCTTCCTTCCTTCCTTCCTTCCTTCCTTCCTTCCTTCCCTGTCAATCTCCTTCCTTCTCCATCTTCTTCCTTTCACCTTCAATCTCCTTCCTTCTCCATCTCCTTCCTTTCCCCTTCAATCTTCCTTCCTTCCTTCCTTCCATCTCCATCTCCATCCCTTCCACTTCAATCTCTCTCCTTCCTTCCTTCCTTCCTATCTTCCTTCCTTCCCCCTTCAATCTCCTTCCTTCTCCTTCTCCATCTCCTTCCTTTCCCCTTCAATCTTCATTCCTTCCTTCCATCTCCATCCCTTCCCCTTCAATATCTCTAATTCCTTCCTTCCTTCCCCTTCAATCTCCTTCCTTCTCCATTTCCTTAGTTTCCCCTTCAATCTTCCTTCCTTCCATCTCCATCTCCATCCCTTTCTCTTCAATCTCTCTCTCTCCTTCATTCCTTCATTCCTTCATTCCTTCATTCCTTCCTTCCTTCCTTCCTTGCCCTTCAATCTCCTTCCTTCTCCATCTCCTTCCTTTCCCCTTCAATCTTCCTTCCTTACTTCCATCTCCATCCCTTCCCCTTCGATCTTTCTCCTTCCTACCTTCCTTCCTTTCCCCTTCAATCTCCTTCCTTCTCCATCTCCTTCCTTTCCCCTTCAATCTTCTTTCCTTCCGTCCTTCCATCTCCATCTCCATCCCTTCCTCTTCAATCTTTCTCCTTCCTTCCTTCCTTCCTTCCTTCCCATTCAATCTCCTTCCTTCTCCACCTCCTTCCTTTCCCCTTCAATCTCCATCTTTCTCCACCTCCTTCCTTTCCCCTTCTATCTTCCTTACTTACTTCCATCTCCATCCCTTCCCCTTCAATCTTTGTCCTTCCTTCCTTCCATCTCCATCTCCATCCCTTCCCTTTCAATCTCTCTCCTTCCTTGCTTCCTTCTTTCCCCTTCAATCTCCTTCCTTCTCCATCTCCTTCCTTTCCCCTTCAAACTTCCTTCCTTCCTTCCTTCCATCTCCATCTCCATTCCTTCCCCTACAATCTCTCCTTCCTTCCTTCCTTCCTTCCTTCCTTCCTTCCCTGTCAATCTCCTTCCTTCTCCATCTTCTTCCTTTCCCCTTCAATCTCCTTCCTTCTCCATCTCCTTCCTTTCCCCTTCAATCTTCCTTCCTTCCTTCCTTCCATCTCCATCTCCATCCCTTCCACTTCAATCTCTCTCCTTCCTTCCTTCCTTCCTAACTTCCTTCCTTCCCCCTTCAATCTCCTTCCTTCTCCTTCTCCATCTCCTTCCTTTCCCCTTCAATCTTCATTCCTTCCTTCCATCTCCATCCCTTCCCCTTCAATATCTCTAATTCCTTCCTTCCTTCCCCTTCAATCTCCTTCCTTCTCCATCTCCTTCCTTTCCCCTTCAATCTTCTTTCCTTCCGTCCTTCCATCTCCATCTCCATCCCTTCCCCTTCAATCTTTCTCCTTCCTTCCTTCCTTCCCGTTCAATCTCCTTCTCCACCTCCTTCCTTTCCCCTTCAATCTCCTTCTTTCTCCACCTCCTTCCTTTCCCCTTCAATCTTCCTTCCTTACTTCCATCTCCATCCCTTCCCCTTCAATCTTTGTCCTTCCTTCCTTCCTTCCATCTCCATCTCCATCCCTTCCCTTTCAATCTGTCTCCTTCCTTCCTTCCTTCCTTCCCCTTCAATCTCCTTCCATCTCCATCTCCTTCGTTTCCCCTTCAATCTTCCTTCCTTCCTTTCGCCTTCAATCTTCCTTCCTTCCATCTCCATCACTTCCCCTTCAATCTCTCTCTCTCCTTCCTTTCTTCCCTTCCCCTTCAATCTCCTTCCTTCTCCATCTCTTTCCTTTCCCCTTCAATCTTCCTTCCTTCTCCATCTCCTTCCTTTTCCCTTCAATCTTCCTTCCTTCCTTCCTTCCATCTCCATCTCCATCCCTTCCCCTTCAACCTTTCTCCTTCCTGCCTGCCTTCCTTCCTTCCTTCCTTCCTTCCTTCCTTCCTTCCTTCTTGCCTTCCTTCCTTCCTTCCCCTTCAATCTCCTTCGTTCTCCATCTCCTTCCTTTCCCCTTCAATCTTCCTTCCTTCCTTCCTTCCATCTCCATCTAAATCCCTTCCCTTTCAATCTCTCTCCTTCCTTCCTTCCTTCCTTCCTTCCTTCCTTCCCCTTCAATCTCCTTCCTTCTCCATCTCCTTCGTTTCTCCTTCAATCTTCCTTCCTTCCTTTCCCCTTCAATCTCCTTCCTTCTCCATCTCCTTCGTTTCTCCTTCAATCTTCCTTCCTTCCTTTCCCCTTCAATCTCCTTCCTTCTCCATCTCCTTCCTTTACCCTTCAATCTTCCTTCCATCTCCATCTCCATCCCTTCCCCTTCAACCGTTCTCCTTTTTGCCTTCCTTCCTTCCTTCCTTCCTTCCTTCCTTCTTGCCTTCCTTCCTTCCTTCCCCTTCAATCTCCTTCGTTCTCCATCTCCTTCCTTTCCCCTTCAATCTTCCTTCCTTCCTTCCTTCCATCTCCATCTAAATCCCTTCCCTTTCAATCTCTCTCCTTCCTTCCTTCCTTCCTTCCTTCCGCTTCAATCTCCTTCCTTCTCCATCTTCTTCCTTTCCCCTTCAATCTCCTTCCTTCTCCATCTGCTTCCTTTCCCCTTCAATCTTCCTTCCTTCCATCTCCATTTCCATCCCTTCCCCTTCAATCTCTCCTTCCTTCCTTCCTTCCTTCCTTCGTCCTTCATTCTCCTTCCTCGTCCATCTCCTTCCTTTCCCCTTCAATCTTCCTTCCTTCCTTCTCCATCCCCATCCCTTCCCCTTCAATCTCTCTCTCTCCTTCCTTCCTTCCTTCCTTCCTTCCTTCCTTCCTTCCCTTTCAATATCCTTCCTTCTTCCTTCCTTCCTTCCCTTTCAATATCCTTCCTTCTCCATCTCCATCCTTTCCCCTTCAATCTCCTTTCTTCTCCATCTCCTTCTTTTCCCCTTCAATCTTCCTTCCTTCCTTCCATCTCCAACCCTTCCCCTTCAATCTTTCTCCTTCCTTCCTTCCCCTTCAATCTCCTTCCTTCTCCATCTCCTTCCTTTCCCCTTCAATCTCCTTCCTTCTCCATCTCTTTCCTTTCCCCTTCAATCTTCCTTCCTTCTCCATCTCCTTCCTTTTCCCTTCAATCTTCCTTCCTTCCTTCCTTCCTTCCTTCCATCTCCATCTCCATCCCTTCCCCTTCAATCTTTCTCCTTCCTTCCTTCCTTCCTTCCTTCCTTCCCCTTCAATCTCCTTCCTTCTCCACCTCCTTCCTTTCCCTTTCAATCTCCATCTTTCTCCACCTCCTTCCTTTCCCCTTCTATCTTCCTTACTTACTTCCATCTCCATCCCTTCCCCTTCAATCTTTCTCCTTCCTTCCTTCCTTCCCCTTCAATCTCCTTCCTTCTCCATCTCCTTCTTTTCCCCTTCAATCTTCCTTCCTTCCTTCCTTCCATCTCCATCTCCATCCTTTCCCTTTCAATCTGTCTCCTTCCTTCCTTCCTTCCTTCCTTCCTTCCCCTTCAATCTCCTTCCATCTCCATCTCCTTCGTTTCCCCTTCAATCTTCCTTCCTTCCTTTCCCCTTCAATCTCCTTCCTTCTCCATCTCCTTCCTTTCCCCTTCAATCTTCCTTCCTTCCTTTCCCCTTCAATCTCCTTCCTTCTCCATCTCCTTCCTTTCCCCTTCAATCTCCTTCCATCTCCATCTCTATCCCTTCCCCTTCAATTTCTTTCTCCTTCCTTCCTTCCATCCTTCCTTTCCCCTTCAATCTTCCTTCCTTCCATCTCCATCACTTCCCCTTCAATCTCTCTCTCTCCCTCCTTTCTTCCCTTCCCCTTCAATCTCCTTCCTTCTCCATCTCCTTCCTTTCCCCTTCAATCTTCCTTCCTTCTCCATCTCCTTCCTTTCCCCTTCAATCTTCCTTCCTTCCTTCCTTCCTTCCATCTCCATCTCCATCCCTTCCCCTTCAACCTTTCTCCTTCCTTCCTGCCTTCCTTCCTTCCTTCCTTCCTTCCTTCCTTCCTTCCTTCCTTCCTTCTCCTTCAATCTCCTTCCTTCTCCATCTCCTTCCTTTCCCCTTCAATCTCCTTCCATCTCCATCTCTATCCCTTCCCCTTCAATTTCTTTCTCCTTCCTTCCTTCCATCCTTCCTTTCCCCTTCAATCTTCCTTCCTTCCATCTCCATCCCTTCCCCTTCAATCTCTCCTTCCTTCCTTCCTTCCTTCCTTCCTTCCTTCATCCTTCATTCTCCTTCCTCATCCATCTCCTTCCTTTCCCCTTCAATCTTCCTTCCTTCCTTCTCCATCCCCATCCCTTCCCCTTCAATCTCTCTCTCTCTCCTTCCTTCCTTCCTTCCTTCCTTCCTTCCTTCCTTCCTTCCTTCCTTCCTTCCTTCCTTCCTTCCCCTTCAATCTCCTTCCTTCTCCATCTCCTTCCTTTCCCCTTCAATCTCCTTTCTTCTCTATCTCCTTCGTTTCCCCTTCAATCTTCCTTCCTTCCATCTCCAACCCTTCCCCTTCAATCTTTCTCCTTCCTTCCTTCCCCTTCAATCTCCTTCCTTCTCCACCTCCTTCCTTTCCCTTTCAATCTCCATCTTTCTCCACCTCCTTCCTTTCCCCTTCTATCTTCCTTCCTTACTTCCTTCCATCTCCATCTCCATCCCTTCCCCTTCAATCTTTGTCCTTCGTTCCTTCCTTCCATCTCCATCTCCATCCCTTCCCTTTCAATCTCTCTCCTTCCTTCCTTCCTTCCCCTTCAATCTCCTTCCTTCTCCATCTCCTTCTTTTCCCCTTCAATCTTCCTTCCTTCCTTCCTTCCATCTCCATCTGCATTCCTTCCTCTTCAATCTCTCCTTCCTTCCTTCCTTCCTTCCTTCCTTCCTTCCTTCCCTGTCAATCTCCTTCCTTCTCCATCTTGTTCCTTTCCCCTTCCATCTCCTTCCTTCTCCATCTCCTTCCTTTCCCCTTCAATCTTCCTTCCTTCCTTCCTTCCATATCCATCTCCATCCCTTCCTCTTCAATCTTTCTCCTTCCTTCCTTCCTTCCTTCCTTCCTTCCCCTTCAATCTCCTTCCTTCTCCATCTTGTTCCTTTCCCCTTCCATCTCCTTCCTTCTCCATCTCCTTCCTTTCCCCTTCAATCTTCCTTCCTTCCTTCCTTCCATATCCATCTCCATCCCTTCCTCTTCAATCTTTCTCCTTCCTTCCTTCCTTCCTTCCTTCCTTCCCCTTCAATCTCCTTCCTTCTCCATCTCCTTCCTTCCCTTCAATCTCCTTCCTTCTCCATCTCTTTCCTTTCCCCTTCAATCTTCCTTCTTCTCCATCTCCTTCCTTTCCCCTTCAATCTTCCTTCCTTCCTTCCTTCCATCTCCATCTCCATCCCTTCCACTTCAATCTCTCTCCTTCCTTCCTTCCTTCCTAACTTCCTTCCTTCCCCCTTCATCTCCTTCCTTCTCCTTCTCCATCTCCTTCCTTTCCCCTTCAATCTTCATTCCTTCCTTCCATCTCCATCCCTTCCCCTTCAATATCTCTAATTCCTTCCTTCCTTCCCCTTCAATCTCCTTCCTTCTCCATCTCCTTCCTTTCCCCTTCAATCTTCTTTCCTTCCGTCCTTCCATCTCCATCTCCATCCCTTCCCCTTCAATCTTTCTCCTTCCTTCCTTCCCGTTCAATCTCCTTCTTCACCTCCTTCCTTTCCCCTTCAATCTCCTTCTTTCTCCACCTCCTTCCTTTCCCCTTCAATCTTCCTTCCTTACTTCCATCTCCATCCCTTCCCCTTCAATCTTTGTCCTTCCTTCCTTCCTTCCATCTCCATCTCCATCCCTTCCCTTTCAATCTGTCTCCTTCCTTCCTTCCTTCCTTCCTTCCTTCCTTCCCCTTCAATCTCCTTCCATCTCCATCTCCTTCGTTTCCCCTTCAATCTTCTTCCTTCCTTTCCCCTTCAATCTCCTTCCTTCTCCATCTCCTTCCTTTCCCCTTCAATCTTCCTTCCTTCCTTTCCCCTTCAATCTCCTTCCTTCTCCATCTCTATCCCTTCCCCTTCAATTTCTTTCTCCTTCCTTCCTTCCTTCCTTCCTTCCTTTCCCCTTCAATCTTCCTTCCTTCCATCTCCATCACTTCCCCTTCAATCTCTCTCTCTCCTTCCTTTCTTCCCTTCCCCTTCAATCTCCTTCCTTCTCCATCTCTTTCCTTTCCCCTTCAATCTTCCTTCCTTCTCCATCTCCTTCCTTTCCCCTTCAATCTTCCTTCCTTCCTTCCTTCCTTCCTTCCTTCCTTCCTTCCTTCCTTCCTTCCTTCCTTCCATCTCCATCTCCATCCCTTCCCTTCAACCTTTCTCCTTCCTGCCTGCCTTCCTTCCTTCCTTCCTTCCTTCCTTCCTTCCTTCCTTCCTTCCTTCTTGCCTTCCTTCCTTCCTTCCCCTTCAATCTCCTTCGTTCTCCATCTCCTTCCTTTCCCCTTCAATCTTCCTTCCTTCCTTCCTTCCATCTCCATCTAAATCCCTTCCCTTTCAATCTCTCTCCTTCCTTCCTTCCTTCCTTCCTTCCTTTCTTCCCCTTCAATCTCCTTCCTTCTCCATCTTCTTCCTTTCCCCTTCAATCTCCTTCCTTCTCCATCTCCTTCCTTTCCCCTTCAATCTTCCTTCCTTCCATCTACATTTCCATCCCTTCCCCTTCAATCTCTCCTTCCTTCCCTTCCTTCCTTCCTTCCTTCCTTCCCTGTCAATCTCCTTCCTTCTCCATTTTCTTCCTTTCCCCTTCAATCTCCTTCCTTCTCCATCTCCTTCCTTTCCCCTTCAATCTTCCTTCCTTCCTTCCTTCCATCTCCATCTCCATCCCTTCCACTTCAATCTCTCTCCTTCCTTCCTTCCTTCCTAACTTCCTTCCTTCCCCCTTCAATCTCCTTCCTTCTCCTTCTCCATCTCCTTCCTTTCCCCTTCAATCTTCATTCCTTCCTTCCATCTCCATCCCTTCCCCTTCAATATCTCTAATTCCTTCCTTCCTTCCCCTTCAATCTCCTTCCTTCTCCATCTCCTTCCTTTCCCCTTCAATCTTCTTTCCTTCCGTCCTTCCATCTCCATCTCCATCCCTTCCCCTTCAATCTTTCTCCTTCCTTCCTTCCCGTTCAATCTCCTTCTCCACCTCCTTCCTTTCCCCTTCAATCTCCTTCTTTCTCCACCTCCTTCCTTTCCCCTTCAATCTTCCTTCCTTACTTCCATCTCCATCTCTTCCCCTTCAATCTTTGTCCTTCCTTCCTTCCTTCCATCTCCATCTCCATCCCTTCCCTTTAAATCTTTCTCCTTCCTTCCTTCCTTCCTTCCTTCCTTCCTTCCTTCCTTCCTTCCTTCCTTCCTTCCATCCTTCCTTCCCCTTCAATCTCCTTCCATCTCCATCTCCTTCGTTTCCCCTTCAATCTTCCTTCCTTCCTTTCCCCTTCAATCTCCTTCCTTCTACATCTCCTTCCTTTCCCCTTCAATCTTCCTTCCTTCCTTCTCCTTCAATCTCCTTCCTTCTCCATCTCCTTCCTTTCCCCTTCAATCTCCTTTCTTCTCCATCTCCTTCTTTCCCCTTCAATCTTCCTCCTTCCTTCCATCTCCAACCCTTCCCCTCAATCTTCTCCTTCCTTCCTTCCCCTTCAATCTCCTCCTTCTCCATCTCCTTCCTTTCCCCTTCAATCTCCTTCCTTCTCCATCTCTTTCCTTTCCCCTTCAATCTTCCTTCCTTCTCCATCTCCTTCCTTTTCCCTTCAATCTTCCTTCCTTCCTTCCTTCCTTCCTTCCATCTCCATCTCCATCCCTTCCCCTTCAATCTTTCTCCTTCCTTCCTTCCTTCCTTCCTTCCTTCCTTCCCCTTCAATCTCCTTCCTTCTCCACCTCCTTCCTTTCCCTTTCAATCTCCATCTTTCTCCACCTCCTTCCTTTCCCCTTCTATCTTCCTTACTTACTTCCATCTCCATCCCTTCCCCTTCAATCTTTGTCCTTCCTTCCTTCCTTCCCCTTCAATCTCCTTCCTTCTCCATCTCCTTCTTTTCCCCTTCAATCTTCCTTCCTTCCTTCCTTCCATCTCCATCTCCATCCTTTCCCTTTCAATCTGTCTCCTTCCTTCCTTCCTTCCTTCCTTCCCCTTCAATCTCCTTCCATCTCCATCTCCTTCGTTTCCCCTTCAATCTTCCTTCCTTCCTTTCCCCTTCAATCTCCTTCCTTCTCCATCTCCTTCCTTTCCCCTTCAATCTTCCTTCCTTCCTTTCCCCTTCAATCTCCTTCCTTCTCCATCTCCTTCCTTTCCCCTTCAATCTCCTTCCATCTCCATCTCTATCCCTTCCCCTTCAATTTCTTTCTCCTTCCTTCCTTCCATCCTTCCTTTCCCCTTCAATCTTCCTTCCTTCCATCTCCATCACTTCCCCTTCAATCTCCTTCCTTTTCCATCTCCTTCCTTTCCCCTTCAATCTTCCTTCCTTCTCCATCTCCTTCCTTTCCCCTTCAATCTTCCTTCCTTCCTTCCTTCCTTCCATCTCCATCTCCATCCCTTCCCCTTCAACCTTTCTCCTTCCTGCCTTCCTTCCTTCCTTCCTTCCTTCCTTCCTTCCTTCCTTCCTTCCTTCCTTCCTTCCTTCCTTCTCCTTCAATCTCCTTCCTTCTCCATCTCCTTCCTTTCCCCTTCAATCTCCTTCCATCTCCATCTCTATCCCTTCCCCTTCAATTTCTTTCTCCTTCCTTCCTTCCATCCTTCCTTTCCCCTTCAATCTTCCTTCCTTCCATCTCCATCCCTTCCCCTCAATCTCTCCTTCCTTCCTTCCTTCCTTCCTTCCTTCCTTCCTTCCTTCCTTCCTTCCTTCCTTCCTTCCTTCATCCTTCATTCTCCTTCCTCATCCATCTCCTTCCTTTCCCCTTCAATCTTCCTTCCTTCCTTCTCCATCCCCATCCTTCCCCTCAATCTCTCTCTCTCTCCTTCCTTCCTTCCTTCCTTCCTTCCTTCCTTCCTTCCTTCCTTCCTTCCTTCCTTCCTTCCTTCCCCTTCAATCTCCTTCCTTCTCCATCTCCGTCCTTTCCCCTTCAATCTCCTTTCTTCTCTATCTCCTTCGTTTCCCCTTCAATCTTCCTTCCTTCCATCTCCAACCCTTCCCCTTCAATCTTTCTCCTTCCTTCCTTCCCCTTCAATCTCCTTCCTTCTCCACCTCCTTCCTTTCCCTTTCAATCTCCATCTTTCTCCACCTCCTTCCTTTCCCCTTCTATCTTCCTTCCTTACTTCCTTCCATCTCCATCTCCATCCCTTCCCCTTCAATCTTTGTCCTTCGTTCCTTCCTTCCATCTCCATCTCCATCCCTTCCCTTTCAATCTCTCTCCTTCCTTCCTTCCTTCCCCTTCAATCTCCTTCCTTCTCCATCTCCTTCTTTTCCCCTTCAATCTTCCTTCCTTCCTTCCTTCCATCTCCATCTGCATTCCTTCCTCTTCAATCTCTCCTTCCTTCCTTCCTTCCTTCCTTCCTTCCTTCCCTGTCAATCTCCTTCCTTCTCCATCTTGTTCCTTTCCCTTCCATCTCCTTCCTTCTCCATCTCCTTCCTTTCCCCTTCAATCTTCCTTCCTTCCTTCCTTCCATATCCATCTCCATCCCTTCCTCTTCAATCTTTCTCCTTCCTTCCTTCCTTCCTTCCTTCCTTCCTTCCCCTTCAATCTCCTTCCTTCTCCATCTTGTTCCTTTCCCCTTCCATCTCCTTCCTTCTCCATCTCCTTCCTTTCCCCTTCAATCTTTGTCCTTCCTTCCTTCCATCACCATCTCCATCCCTTCCCTTTCAATCTCTCTCCTTCCTTGCTTCCTTCCTTCCCCTTCAATCTCCTTCCTTCTCCATCTCCTTCCTTTCCCCTTCAAACTTCCTTCCTTCCTTCCTTCCATCTCCATCTCCATTTCTTCCCCTACAATCTCTCCTTCCTTCCTTCCTTCCTTCCTTCCTTCCTTCCTTCCTTCCTTCCTTCCTTCCTTCCTTCCTTCCCTGTCAATCTCCTTCCTTCTCCATTTTCTTCCTTTCCCCTTCAATCTCCTTCCTTCTCCATCTCCTTCCTTTCCCCTTCAATCTTCCTTCCTTCCTTCCTTCCATCTCCATCTCCATCCCTTCCACTTCAATCTCTCTCCTTCCTTCCTTCCTTCCTAACTTCCTTCCTTCCCCCTTCAATCTCCTTCCTTCTCCTTCTCCATCTCCTTCCTTTCCCCTTCAATCTTCATTCCTTCCTTCCATCTCCATCCCTTCCCCTTCAATATCTCTAATTCCTTCCTTCCTTCCCCTTCAATCTCCTTCCTTCTCCATCTCCTTCCTTTCCCCTTCAATCTTCTTTCCTTCCGTCCTTCCATCTCCATCTCCATCCCTTCCCCTTCAATCTTTCTCCTTCCTTCCTTCCCGTTCAATCACCTTCTTCACCTCCTTCCTTTCCCCTTCAATCTCCTTCTTTCTCCACCTCCTTCCTTTCCCCTTCAATCTTCCTTCCTTACTTCCATCTCCATCCTTCCCCTTCAATCTTTGTCCTTCCTTCCTTCCTTCCATCTCCATCTCCATCCCTTCCCTTTCAATCTGTCTCCTTCCTTCCTTCCTTCCTTCCTTCTTCCTTCCTTCCTTCCTTCCCTTCAATCTCCTTCCATCTCCATCTCCTTCGTTTCCCCTTCAATCTTCCTTCCTTCCTTTCCCCTTCAATCTCCTTCCTTCTCCATCTCCTTCCTTTCCCTTCAATCTTCCTTCCTTCCTTTCCCCTTCAATCTCCTTCCTTCTCCATCTCCTTCCTTTCCCTTCAATCTCCTTCCATCTCCATCTCTATCCCTTCCCCTTCAATTTCTTTCTCCTTCCTTCCTTCCTTCCTTCCTTCCTTCCTTCCTTCCTTCCTTTCCCCTTCAATCTTCCTTCCTTCCATCTCCATCACTTCCCCTTCAATCTCTCTCTCTCCTTCCTTTCTTCCCTTCCCCTTCAATCTCCTTCCTTCTCCATCTCTTTCCTTTCCCCTTCAATCTTCCTTCCTTCTCCATCTCCTTCCTTTCCCCTTCAATCTTCCTTCCTTCCTTCCTTCCTTCCTTCCTTCCATCTCCATCTCCATCCCTTCCCCTTCAACCTTTCTCCTTCCTGCCTGCCTTCCTTCCTTCCTTCCTTCCTTCCTTCCTTCCTTCCTTCCTTCCTTCCTTCTTGCCTTCCTTCCTTCCTTCCCCTTCAATCTCCTTCGTTCTCCATCTCCTTCCTTTCCCTTCAATCTTCCTTCCTTCCTTCCTTCCATCTCCATCTAAATCCCTTCCCTTTCAATCTCTCTCCTTCCTTCCTTCCTTCCTTTCTTCCCTTCAATCTCCTTCCTTCTCCATCTTCTTCCTTTCCCCTTCAATCTCCTTCCTTCTCCATCTCCTTCCTTTCCCCTTCAATCTTCCTTCCTTCCATCTACATTTCCATCCCTTCCCCTTCAATCTCTCCTTCCTTCCTTCCTTCCTTCCTTCCTTCCTTCCTTCCCTGTCAATCTCCTTCCTTCTCCATTTTCTTCCTTTCCCCTTCAATCTCCTTCCTTCTCCATCTCCTTCCTTTCCCCTTCAATCTTCCTTCCTTCCTTCCTTCCATCTCCATCTCCATCCCTTCCACTTCAATCTCTCTCCTTCCTTCCTTCCTTCCTAACTTCCTTCCTTCCCCCTTCAATCTCCTTCCTTCTCCTTCTCCATCTCCTTCCTTTCCCCTTCAATCTTCATTCCTTCCTTCCATCTCCATCCCTTCCCCTTCAATATCTCTAATTCCTTCCTTCCTTCCCCTTCAATCTCCTTCCTTCTCCATCTCCTTCCTTTCCCCTTCAATCTTCTTTCCTTCCGTCCTTCCATCTCCATCTCCATCCCTTCCCCTTCAATCTTTCTCCTTCCTTCCTTCCCGTTCAATCTCCTTCTCCACCTCCTTCCTTTCCCCTTCAATCTCCTTCTTTCTCCACCTCCTCCTTTCCCCTTCAATCTTCCTTCCTTACTTCCATCTCCATCTCTTCCCCTTCAATCTTTGTCCTTCTTTCCTTCCTTCCATCTCCATCTCCATCCCTTCCCTTAAATCTTTCTCCTTCCTTCCTTCCTTCCTTCCTTCCTTCCTTCCTTCCTTCCTTCCTTCCATCCTTCCTTCCCCTTCAATCTCCTTCCATCTCCATCTCCTTCGTTTCCCCTTCAATCTTCCTTCCTTCCTTTCCCCTTCAATCTCCTTCCTTCTACATCTCCTTCCTTTCCCCTTCAATCTTCCTTCCTTCCTTTCCCCTTCAATCTCCTTCCTTCTCCATCTCCTTCCTTTCCCCTTCAATCTCCTTCCTTCTCCATCTCCTTCCTTTCCCCTTCAATCTTCCTTCCTTCCTTCCATCTCCATCCCTTCCCCTTCAATCTTTCTCCTTCCTTCCTTCCCCTTCAATCTCCTTCCTTCTCCATCTCCTTCCTTTCCCCTTCAATCTCCTTCCTTCTCCATCTCTTTCCTTTCCCTTCAATCTTCCTTCCTTCTCCATCTCCTTCCTTTTCCCTTCAATCTTCCTTCCTTCCTTCCTTCCTTCCATCTCCATCTCCATCCCTTCCCCTTCAATCTTTCTCCTTCCTTCCTTCCTTCCTTCCTTCCTTCCTTCCTTCCTTCCTTCCCCTTCAATCTCCTTCCTTCTCCACCTCCTTCCTTTCCCTTTCAATCTCCATCTTTCTCCACCTCCTTCCTTTCCCCTTCTATCTTCCTTACTTACTTCCATCTCCATCCCTTCCCCTTCAATCTTTGTCCTTCCTTCCTTCCTTCCCCTTCAATCTCCTTCCTTCTCCATCTCCTTCCTTTCCCCTTCAATCTTCCTTCCTTCCTTCCTTCCTTCCATCTCCATCTCCATCCCTTCCCCTTCAATCTTTGTCCTTCGTTCCTTCCTTCCATCTCCATCTCCATCCCTTCCCTTTCAATCTCTCTCCTTCCTTCCTTCCTTCCCCTTCAATCTCCTTCCTTCTCCATCTCCTTCTTTTCCCCTTCAATCTTCCTTCCTTCCTTCCTTCCATCTCCATCTGCATTCCTTCCTCTTCAATCTCTCCTTCCTTCCTTCCTTCCTTCCTTCCTTCCTTCCTTCCCTGTCAATCTCCTTCCTTCTCCATCTTGTTCCTTTCCCCTTCCATCTCCTTCCTTCTCCATCTCCTTCCTTTCCCCTTCAATCTTCCTTCCTTCCTTCCTTCCATATCCATCTCCATCCCTTCCTCTTCAATCTTTCTCCTTCCTTCCTTCCTTCCTTCCTTCCTTCCCCTTCATCTCCTTCCTTCTCCATCTTGTTCCTTTCCCCTTCCATCTCCTTCCTTCTCCATCTCCTTCCTTTCCCCTTCAATCTTTGTCCTTCCTTCCTTCCATCACCATCTCCATCCCTTCCCTTTCAATCTCTCTCCTTCCTTGCTTCCTTCCTTCCCCTTCAATCTCCTTCCTTCTCCATCTCCTTCCTTTCCCCTTCAAACTTCCTTCCTTCCTTCCTTCCATCTCCATCTCCATTTCTTCCCCTACAATCTCTCCTTCCTTCCTTCCTTCCTTCCTTCCTTCCTTCCTTCCTTCCTTCCTTCCTTCCTTCCTTCCCTGTCAATCTCCTTCCTTCTCCATTTTCTTCCTTTCCCCTTCAATCTCCTTCCTTCTCCATCTCCTTCCTTTCCCCTTCAATCTTCCTTCCTTCCTTCCTTCCATCTCCATCTCCATCCCTTCCACTTCAATCTCTCTCCTTCCTTCCTTCCTTCCTAACTTCCTTCCTTCCCCCTTCAATCTCCTTCCTTCTCCTTCTCCATCTCCTTCCTTTCCCCTTCAATCTTCATTCCTTCCTTCCATCTCCATCCCTTCCCCTTCAATATCTCTAATTCCTTCCTTCCTTCCCCTTCAATCTCCTTCCTTCTCCATCTCCTTCCTTTCCCCTTCAATCTTCTTTCCTTCCGTCCTTCCATCTCCATCTCCATCCCTTCCCCTTCAATCTTTCTCCTTCCTTCCTTCCCGTTCAATCACCTTCTTCACCTCCTTCCTTTCCCCTTCAATCTCCTTCTTTCTCCACCTCCTTCCTTTCCCCTTCAATCTTCCTTCCTTACTTCCATCTCCATCCCTTCCCCTTCAATCTTTGTCCTTCCTTCCTTCCTTCCATCTCCATCTCCATCCCTTCCCTTTCAATCTGTCTCCTTCCTTCCTTCCTTCCTTCCTTCCTTCCTTCCTTCCCCTTCAATCTCCTTCCATCTCCATCTCCTTCGTTCCCCTTCAATCTTCCTTCCTTCCTTTCCCCTTCAATCTCCTTCCTTCTCCATCTCCTTCCTTTCCCCTTCAATCTTCCTTCCTTCCTTTCCCCTTCAATCTCCTTCCTTCTCCATCTCCTTCCTTTCCCCTTCAATCTCCTTCCATCTCCATCTCTATCCCTTCCCCTTCAATTTCTTTCTCCTTCCTTCCTTCCTTCCTTCCTTCCTTCCTTCCTTCCTTCCTTTCCCCTTCAATCTTCCTTCCTTCCATCTCCATCACTTCCCCTTCAATCTCTCTCTCTCCTTCCTTTCTTCCCTTCCCCTTCAATCTCCTTCCTTCTCCATCTCTTTCCTTTCCCCTTCAATCTTCCTTCCTTCTCCATCTCCTTCCTTTCCCCTTCAATCTTCCTTCCTTCCTTCCTTCCTTCCTTCCTTCCATCTCCATCTCCATCCCTTCCCCTTCAACCTTTCTCCTTCCTGCCTGCCTTCCTTCCTTCCTTCCTTCCTTCCTTCCTTCCTTCCTTCCTTCCTTCCTTCTTGCCTTCCTTCCTTCCTTCCCCTTCAATCTCCTTCGTTCTCCATCTCCTTCCTTTCCCCTTCAATCTTCCTTCCTTCCTTCCTTCCATCTCCATCTAAATCCCTTCCCTTTCAATCTCTCTCCTTCCTTCCTTCCTTCCTTTCTTCCCCTTCAATCTCCTTCCTTCTCCATCTTCTTCCTTTCCCCTTCAATCTCCTTCCTTCTCCATCTCCTTCCTTTCCCCTTCAATCTTCCTTCCTTCCATCTACATTTCCATCCCTTCCCCTTCAATCTCTCCTTCCTTCCTTCCTTCCTTCCTTCCTTCCTTCCTTCCCTGTCAATCTCCTTCCTTCTCCATTTTCTTCCTTTCCCCTTCAATCTCCTTCCTTCTCCATCTCCTTCCTTTCCCCTTCAATCTTCCTTCCTTCCTTCCTTCCATCTCCATCTCCATCCCTTCCACTTCAATCTCTCTCCTTCCTTCCTTCCTTCCTAACTTCCTTCCTTCCCCCTTCAATCTCCTTCCTTCTCCTTCTCCATCTCCTTCCTTTCCCTTCAATCTTCATTCCTTCCTTCCATCTCCATCCCTTCCCCTTCAATATCTCTAATTCCTTCCTTCCTTCCCCTTCAATCTCCTTCCTTCTCCATCTCCTTCCTTTCCCCTTCAATCTTCTTTCCTTCCGTCCTTCCATCTCCATCTCCATCCCTTCCCCTTCAATCTTTCTCCTTCCTTCCTTCCCGTTCAATCTCCTTCTCCACCTCCTTCCTTTCCCCTTCAATCTCCTTCTTTCTCCACCTCCTTCCTTTCCCCTTCAATCTTCCTTCCTTACTTCCATCTCCATCTCTTCCCCTTCAATCTTTGTCCTTCTTTCCTTCCTTCCATCTCCATCTCCATCCCTTCCCTTTAAATCTTTCTCCTTCCTTCCTTCCTTCCTTCCTTCCTTCCTTCCTTCCTTCCTTCCTTCCTTCCATCCTTCCTTCCCCTTCAATCTCCTTCCATCTCCATCTCCTTCGTTTCCCCTTCAATCTTCCTTCCTTCCTTTCCCCTTCAATCTCCTTCCTTCTACATCTCCTTCCTTTCCCCTTCAATCTTCCTTCCTTCCTTTCCCCTTCAATCTCCTTCCTTCTCCATCTCCTTCCTTTCCCCTTCAATCTCCTTTCTTCTCCATCTCCTTCTTTTCCCCTTCAATCTTCCTTCCTTCCTTCCATCTCCAACCCTTCCCCTTCAATCTTTCTCCTTCCTTCCTTCCCCTTCAATCTCCTTCCTTCTCCATCTCCTTCCTTTCCCCTTCAATCTCCTTCCTTCTCCATCTCTTTCCTTTCCCCTTCAATCTTCCTTCCTTCTCCATCTCCTTCCTTTTCCCTTCAATCTTCCTTCCTTCCTTCCTTCCTTCCATCTCCATCTCCATCCCTTCCCCTTCAATCTTTCTCCTTCCTTCCTTCCTTCCTTCCTTCCTTCCTTCCTTCCCCTTCAATCTCCTTCCTTCTCCACCTCCTTCCTTTCCCTTTCAATCTCCATCTTTCTCCACCTCCTTCCTTTCCCCTTCTATCTTCCTTACTTACTTCCATCTCCATCCCTTCCCCTTCAATCTTTGTCCTTCCTTCCTTCCTTCCCCTTCAATCTCCTTCCTTCTCCATCTCCTTCTTTTCCCCTTCAATCTTCCTTCCTTCCTTCCTTCCATCTCCATCTCCATCCTTTCCCTTTCAATCTGTCTCCTTCCTTCCTTCCTTCCTTCCTTCCCCTTCAATCTCCTTCCATCTCCATCTCCTTCGTTTCCCCTTCAATCTTCCTTCCTTCCTTTCCCCTTCAATCTCCTTCCTTCTCCATCTCCTTCCTTTCCCCTTCAATCTTCCTTCCTTCCTTTCCCCTTCAATCTCCTTCCTTCTCCATCTCCTTCCTTTCCCCTTCAATCTCCTTCCATCTCCATCTCTATCCCTTCCCCTTCAATTTCTTTCTCCTTCCTTCCTTCCATCCTTCCTTTCCCCTTCAATCTTCCTTCCTTCCATCTCCATCACTTCCCCTTCAATCTCCTTCCTTCTCCATCTCCTTCCTTTCCCCTTCAATCTTCCTTCCTTCTCCATCTCCTTCCTTTCCCCTTCAATCTTCCTTCCTTCCTTCCTTCCTTCCATCTCCATCTCCATCCCTTCCCCTTCAACCTTTCTCCTTCCTGCCTTCCTTCCTTCCTTCCTTCCTTCCTTCCTTCCTTCTCCTTCAATCTCCTTCCTTCTCCATCTCCTTCCTTTCCCCTTCAATCTCCTTCCATCTCCATCTCTATCCCTTCCCCTTCAATTTCTTTCTCCTTCCTTCCTTCCATCCTTCCTTTCCCCTTCAATCTTCCTTCCTTCCATCTCCATCCCTTCCCCTTCAATCTCTCCTTCCTTCCTTCCTTCCTTCCTTCCTTCCTTCCTTCCTTCCTTCCTTCCTTCCTTCCTTCCTTCCTTCCTTCATTCTCCTTCCTCATCCATCTCCTTCCTTTCCCCTTCAATCTTCCTTCCTTCCTTCTCCATCCCCATCCCTTCCCCTTCAATCTCTCTCTCTCTCCTTCCTTCCTTCCTTCCTTCCTTCCTTCCTTCCTTCCTTCCTTCCTTCCTTCCTTCCTTCCCCTTCAATCTCCTTCCTTCTCCATCTCCGTCCTTTCCCCTTCAATCTCCTTTCTTCTCTATCTCCTTCGTTTCCCCTTCAATCTTCCTTCCTTCCATCTCCAACCCTTCCCCTTCAATCTTTCTCCTTCCTTCCTTCCCCTTCAATCTCCTTCCTTCTCCACCTCCTTCCTTTCCCTTTCAATCTCCATCTTTCTCCACCTCCTTCCTTTCCCCTTCTATCTTCCTTCCTTACTTCCTTCCATCTCCATCTCTATCCCTTCCCCTTCAATCTTTGTCCTTCGTTCCTTCCTTCCATCTCCATCTCCATCCCTTCCCTTTCAATCTCTCTCCTTCCTTCCTTCCTTCCCCTTCAATCTCCTTCCTTCTCCATCTCCTTCTTTTCCCCTTCAATCTTCCTTCCTTCCTTCCTTCCATCTCCATCTGCATTCCTTCCTCTTCAATCTCTCCTTCCTTCCTTCCTTCCTTCCTTCCTTCCTTCCCTGTCAATCTCCTTCCTTCTCCATCTTGTTCCTTTCCCCTTCCATCTCCTTCCTTCTCCATCTCCTTCCTTTCCCCTTCAATCTTCCTTCCTTCCTTCCTTCCATATCCATCTCCATCCCTTCCTCTTCAATCTTTCTCCTTCCTTCCTTCCTTCCTTCCTTCCTTCCTTCCTTCCTTCCCCTTCAATCTCCTTCCTTCTCCATCTTGTTCCTTTCCCCTTCCATCTCCTTCCTTCTCCATCTCCTTCCTTTCCCCTTCAATCTTTGTCCTTCCTTCCTTCCATCACCATCTCCATCCCTTCCCTTTCAATCTCTCTCCTTCCTTGCTTCCTTCCTTCCCCTTCAATCTCCTTCCTTCTCCATCTCCTTCCTTTCCCCTTCAAACTTCCTTCCTTCCTTCCTTCCATCTCCATCTCCATTTCTTCCCCTACAATCTCTCCTTCCTTCCTTCCTTCCTTCCTTCCTTCCTTCCTTCCTTCCTTCCTTCCTTCCTTCCTTCCTTCCTTCCCTGTCAATCTCCTTCCTTCTCCATTTTCTTCCTTTCCCCTTCAATCTCCTTCCTTCTCCATCTCCTTCCTTTCCCCTTCAATCTTCCTTCCTTCCTTCCTTCCATCTCCATCTCCATCCCTTCCACTTCAATCTCTCTCCTTCCTTCCTTCCTTCCTAACTTCCTTCCTTCCCCCTTCAATCTCCTTCCTTCTCCTTCTCCATCTCCTTCCTTTCCCCTTCAATCTTCATTCCTTCCTTCCATCTCCATCCCTTCCCCTTCAATATCTCTAATTCCTTCCTTCCTTCCCCTTCAATCTCCTTCCTTCTCCATCTCCTTCCTTTCCCCTTCAATCTTCTTTCCTTCCGTCCTTCCATCTCCATCTCCATCCCTTCCCCTTCAATCTTTCTCCTTCCTTCCTTCCCGTTCAATCTCCTTCTTCACCTCCTTCCTTTCCCCTTCAATCTCCTTCTTTCTCCACCTCCTTCCTTTCCCCTTCAATCTTCCTTCCTTACTTCCATCTCCATCCCTTCCCCTTCAATCTTTGTCCTTCCTTCCTTCCTTCCATCTCCATCTCCATCCCTTCCCTTTCAATCTGTCTCCTTCCTTCCTTCCTTCCTTCCTTCCTTCCTTCCTTCCTTCCTTCCTTCCCCTTCAATCTCCTTCCATCTCCATCTCCTTCGTTTCCCCTTCAATCTTCCTTCCTTCCTTTCCCCTTCAATCTCCTTCCTTCTCCATCTCCTTCCTTTCCCCTTCAATCTTCCTTCCTTCCTTTCCCCTTCAATCTCCTTCCTTCTCCATCTCCTTCCTTTCCCCTTCAATCTCCTTCCATCTCCATCTCTATCCCTTCCCCTTCAATTTCTTTCTCCTTCCTTCCTTCCTTCCTTCCTTCCTTCCTTCCTTCCTTTCCCCTTCAATCTTCCTTCCTTCCATCTCCATCACTTCCCCTTCAATCTCTCTCTCTCCTTCCTTTCTTCCCTTCCCCTTCAATCTCCTTCCTTCTCCATCTCTTTCCTTTCCCCTTCAATCTTCCTTCCTTCTCCATCTCCTTCCTTTCCCCTTCAATCTTCCTTCCTTCCTTCCTTCCTTCCTTCCTTCCATCTCCATCTCCATCCCTTCCCCTTCAACCTTTCTCCTTCCTGCCTGCCTTCCTTCCTTCCTTCCTTCCTTCCTTCCTTCCTTCTTGCCTTCCTTCCTTCCTTCCCCTTCAATCTCCTTCGTTCTCCATCTCCTTCCTTTCCCCTTCAATCTTCCTTCCTTCCTTCCTTCCATCTCCATCTAAATCCCTTCCCTTTCAATCTCTCTCCTTCCTTCCTTCCTTCCTTTCTTCCCCTTCAATCTCCTTCCTTCTCCATCTTCTTCCTTTCCCCTTCAATCTCCTTCCTTCTCCATCTCCTTCCTTTCCCCTTCAATCTTCCTTCCTTCCATCTACATTTCCATCGCTTCCCCTTCAATCTCTCCTTCCTTCCTTCCTTCCTTCCTTCCTTCCTTCCTTCCTTCCTTCCTTCGTCCTTCATTCTCCTTCCTCGTCCATCTCCTTCCTTTCCCATTCAATCTCCTTTTTTCTCCACCTCCTTCCTTTCCCCTTCAATCTTCCTTCCTTATTTCCATCTCCATCCCTTCCCTTTCAATCTCTCTCCTTCCTTCCTTCCTTCCCCTTCAATCTCCTTCCATCTCCATCTCCTTCGTTTCTCCTTCAATCTTCCTTCCTTACCTTCCCCTTCAATCTCCTTCCTTCTCCATCTCCTTCCTTTCCCCTTCAATCTCCTTCCATCTCCATCTCTATCCCTTCCCCTTCAATTTTTTTCTCCTTCCTTCCTTCCATCCTTCCTTTCCCCTTCAATCTTCCTTCCTCCCATCTCCATCACTTCCCCTTCAATCTCTCTCTCTCCTTCCTTTCTTCCCTTCCCCTTCAATCTCCTTCCTTCTCCATCTCCTTCCTTTTCCCTTCAATCTTCCTTCCTTCTCCATCTCCTTCCTTTCCCCTTCAATCTTCCTTCCTTCCTTCCTTCCTTCCATCTTCATCTCCATCCCTTCCCCTTCAACCTTTCTCCTTTTTGCCTTCCTTCCTTCCTTCCTTCCTTCCTTTTTGCCTTCCTTCCTTCCTTCCCCTTCAATCTCCTTCGTTCTCCATCTCCTTCCTTTCCCCTTCAATCTTCCTTCCTTCCTTCCTTCCATCTCCATCTAAATCCCTTCCCTTTCAATCTCTCTCCTTCCTTCCTTCCTTCCTTCCTTCCTTCCGCTTCAATCTCCTTCCTTCTCCATCTGCTTCCTTTCCCCTTCAATCTTCCTTCCTTCCATCTCCATTTCCATCCTTTCCCCTTCAATCACTCCTTCCTTCCTTCCTTCCTTCCTTCGTCCTTCATTCTCCTTCCTCGTCCATCTCCTTCCTTTCCCCTTCAATCTTCTTTCCTTCCTTCTCCATCCCCATCCCTTCCCCTTCAATCTCTCTCTCTCCTTCCTTCCTTCCTTCCTTCCTTCCTTCCTTCCGCTTCAATCTCCTTCCATCTCCATCTCCTTCGTTTCTCCTTCAATCTTCCTTCCTTACTTTCCCCTTCAATCTCCTTCCTTCTCCATCTCCTTCCTTTCCCCTTCAATCTCCTTCCATCTCCATCTCTATCCCTTCCCCTTCAATTTTTTTCTCCTTCCTTCCTTCCATCCTTCCTTTCCCCTTCAATCTTCCTTCCTCCCATCTCCATCACTTCCCCTTCAATCTCTCTCTCTCCTTCCTTTCTTCCCTTCCCCTTCAATCTCCTTCCTTCTCCATCTCCTTCCTTTTCCCTTCAATCTTCCTTCCTTCTCCATCTCCTTCCTTTCCCCTTCAATCTTCCTTCCTTCCTTCCTTCCATCTCCATCTAAATCCCTTCCCTTTCAATCTCTCTCCTTCCTTCCTTCCTTCCTTCTTGCCTTCCTTCCTTCCTTCCCCTTCAATCTCCTTCGTTCTCCATCTCCTTCCTTTCCCCTTCAATCTTCCTTCCTTCCTTCCTTCCATCTCCATCTAAATCCCTTCCCTTCCAATCTCTCTCCTTCCTTCCTTCCTTCCTTCCCTTCCTTCCTTCCTTCCTTCCGCTTCAATCTCCTTCCTTCTCCATCTGCTTCCTTTCCCCTTCAATCTTCCTTCCTTCCATCTCCATTTCCATCCCTTCCCCTTCAATCACTCCTTCCTTCCTTCCTTCCTTCCTTCGTCCTTCATTCTCCTTCCTCGTCCATCTCCTTCCTTTCCCCTTCAATCTTCTTTCCTTCCTTCTCCATCCCCATCCCTTCCCCTTCAATCTCTCTCTCTCCTTCCTTCCTTCCTTCCTTCCTTCCTTCCTTCCTTCCCCTTCAATCTCCTTCCTTCACCATCTCCTTCCTTTCCCCTTCAATCTCCTTTCTTCTCCATCTCCTTCTTTTCCCCTTCAATCTTCCTTCCTTCCATCTCCAACCCTTCCCCTTCAATCTTTCTCCTTCCTTCCTTCCCCTTCAATCTCCTTCCTTCTCCATCTCCTTCCTTTCCCCTTCAATCTCCTTCCTTCTCCATCTCCTTCCTTTCCCCTTCAATCTTTCTTTCCTTCCGTCCTTCCATCTCCATCTCCATCCCTTCCCTTCAATCTTTCTCCTTCCTTCCTTCCTTCCTTCCTTCCTTCCTTCCTTCCTTCCTTCCCCTTCAATCTCCTTCCTTCTCCACCTCCTACCTTTCCCTTTCAATCTCCATCTTTCTCCACCTCCTTCCTTTCCCCTTCTATCTTCCTTACTTACTTCCATCTCCATCCCTTCCCCTTCAATCTTTGTCCTTCCTTCCTTCCTTCCATCTCCATCTCCATCCCTTCCCTTTCAATCTCTCTCCTTCCTTCCTTCCTTCCCCTTCAATCTCCTTCCTTCTCCATCTCCTTCTTTTCCCCTTCAATCTTCCTTCCTTCCTTCCTTCCATCTCCATCTCCATTCCTTCCTCTTCAATCTCTCCTTCTTCCTTCCTTCCTTCCTTCCTTCCTTCCTTCCTTCCTTCCTTCCTTCCTTCCTTCCCTGTCAATCTCCTTCCTTCTCCATCTTCTTCCTTTCCCCTTCAATCTCCTTCCTTCTCCATCTCCTTCCTTTCCCCTTCAATCTTCCTTCCTTCCTTCCATCTCCATCTACATCCCTTCCACTTCAATCTCTCTCCTTCCTTCCTTCCTTCCTATCTTCCTTCCTTCCCCCTTCAATCTCCTTCCTTCTCCTTCTCCATCTCCTTCCTTTCCCCTTCAATGTTCATTCCTTCCTTCCATCTCCATCCCTTCCCCTTCAATATCTCTAATTCCTTCCTTCCTTCCCCATCAATCTCCTTCCTTCTCCATTTCCTTCGTTTCCCCTTCAATCTTCCTTCCTTCCATCTCCATCTCCATCCCTTTCTCTTCAATCTCTCTCTCTCCTTCATTCCTTCATTCCTTCCTTCCTTCCTTCCTTCCTTCCTTGCCCTTCAATCTCCTTCCTTCTCCATCTCCTTCCTTTCCCCTTCAATCTTTCTCCTTCCTTCCTTCCCCTTCAATCTCCTTCCATCTCCATCTCCTTCGTTTCTCCTTCAATCTTCCTTCCTTACTTTCCCCTTCAATCTCCTTCCTTCTCCATCTCCTTCCTTTCCCCTTCAATCTCCTTCCATCTCCATCTCTATCCCTTCCCCTTCAATTTTTTCTCCTTCCTTCCTTCCATCCTTCCTTTCCCCTTCAATCTTCCTTCCTCCCATCTCCATCACTTCCCCTTCAATCTCTCTCTCTCCTTCCTTTCTTCCCTTCCCCTTCAATCTCCTTCCTTCTCCATCTCCTTCCTTTTCCCTTCAATCTTCCTTCCTTCTCCATCTCCTTCCTTTCCCCTTCAATCTTCCTTCCTTCCTTCCTTCCTTCCATCTCCATCTCCATCCCTTCCCCTTCAACCTTTCTCCTTTTTGCCTTCCTTCCTTCCTTCCTTCCTTCCTTCTTGCCTTCCTTCCTTCCTTCCCCTTCAATCTCCTTCGTTCTCCATCTCCTTCCTTTCACCTTCAATCTTCCTTCCTTCCTTCCTTCCATCTCCATCTAAATCCCTTCCCTTTCAATCTCTCTCCTTCCTTCCTTCCTTCCTTCCTTCCTTCCTTCCGCTTCAATCTCCTTCCTTCTCCATCTGCTTCCTTTCCCCTTCAATCTTCCTTCCTTCCATCTCCATTTCCATCCCTTCCCCTTCAATCACTCCTTCCTTCCTTCCTTCCTTCCTTCGTCCTTCATTCTCCTTCCTCGTCCATCTCCTTCCTTTCCCCTTCAATCTTCTTTCCTTCCTTCTCCATCCCCATCCCTTCCCCTTCAATCTCTCTCTCTCCTTCCTTCCTTCCTTCCTTCCTTCCCCTTCAATCTCCTTCCTTCACCATCTCCTTCCTTTCCCCTTCAATCTCCTTTCTTCTCCATCTCCTTCTTTTCCCCTTCAATCTTCCTTCCTTCCATCTCCAACCCTTCCCCTTCAATCTTTCTCCTTCCTTCCTTCCCCTTCAATCTCCTTCCTTCTCCATCTCCTTCCTTTCCCCTTCAATCTCCTTCCTTCTCCATCTCCTTCCTTTCCCCTTCAATCTTCTTTCCTTCCGTCCTTCCATCTCCATCTCCATCCCTTCCCTTCAATCTTTCTCCTCCTTCCTTCCTTCCTTCCTTCCTTCCTTCCTTCCTTCCTTCCTTCCCCTTCAATCTCCTTCCTTCTCCACCTCCTACCTTTCCCTTTCAATCTCCATCTTTCTCCACCTCCTTCCTTTCCCCTTCTATCTTCCTTACTTACTTCCATCTCCATCCCTTCCCCTTCAATCTTTGTCCTTCCTTCCTTCCTTCCATCTCCATCTCCATCCCTTCCCTTTCAATCTCTCTCCTTCCTTCCTTCCTTCCCCTTCAATCTCCTTCCTTCTCCATCTCCTTATTTTCCCCTTCAATCTTCCTTCCTTCCTTCCTTCCATCTCCATCTCCATTCCTTCCTCTTCAATCTCTCCTTCCTTCCTTCCTTCCTTCCTTCCTTCCTTCCTTCCTTCCTTCCCTGTCAATCTCCTTCCTTCTCCATCTTCTTCCTTTCCCCTTCAATCTCCTTCCTTCTCCATCTCCTTCCTTTCCCCTTCAATCTTCCTTCCTTCCTTCCATCTCCATCTACATCCCTTCCACTTCAATCTCTCTCCTTCCTTCCTTCCTTCCTATCTTCCTTCCTTCCCCCTTCAATCTCCTTCCTTCTCCTTCTCCATCTCCTTCCTTTCCCCTTCAATCTTCATTCCTTCCTTCCATCTCCATCCCTTCCCCTTCAATATCTCTAATTCCTTCCTTCCTTCCCCATCAATCTCCTTCCTTCTCCATTTCCTTCGTTTCCCCTTCAATCTTCCTTCCTTCCATCTCCATCTCCATCCCTTTCTCTTCAATCTCTCTCTCTCCTTCATTCCTTCATTCCTTCCTTCCTTCCTTCCTTCCTTCCTTGCCCTTCAATCTCCTTCCTTCTCCATCTCCTTCCTTTCCCCTTCAATCTTTCTCCTTCCTTCCTTCCCCGTCAATCTCCTTCCTTCTCCATCTCCTTCCTTTCCCCTTCAATCTCCTTCTTTCTCCATCTCCTTCCTTTCCCCTTCAATCTTCCTTCCTTACTTCCATCTCCATCCCTTCCCCTTCGATCTTTCTCCTTCCTACCTTCCTTCCTTTCCCCTTCAATCTCCTTCCTTCTCCATCTCCTTCCTTTCCCCTTCAATCTTCTTTCCTTCCGTCCTTCCATCTCCATCTCCATCCCTTCCTCTTCAATCTTTCTCCTTCCTTCCTTCCTTCCTTCCTTCTTCCTTCCTTCTTCCTTCCCCTTCAATCTCCTTCCTTCTCCACCTCCTTCCTTTCCCCTTCAATCTCCATCTTTCTCCACCTCCTTAATTTCCCCTTCTATCTTCCTTACTTACTTCCATCTCCATCCCTTCCCCTTCAATCTTTGTCCTTCCTTCCTTCCATCTCCATCTCCATCCCTTCCCTTTCAATCTCTCTCCTTCCTTCCTTCCTTCCTTCCCCTTCAATCTCCTTCCTTCTCCATCTCCTTCCTTTCCCCTTCAAACTTCCTTCCTTCCTTCCTTCCATCTCCATCTCCATTCCTTCCCCTACAATCTCTCCTTCCTTCCTTCCTTCCTTCCTTCCTTCCCTGTCAATCTCCTTCCTTCTCCATCTTCTTCCTTTCCCCTTCAATCTCCTTCCTTCTCCATCTCCTTCCTTTCCCCTTCAATCTTCCTTCCTTCCTTCCTTCCATCTCCATCTCCATCCCTTCCACTTCAATCTCTCTCCTTCCTTCCTTCCTTCCTAACTTCCTTCCTTCCCCCTTCAATCTCCTTCTTTCTCCTTCTCCATCTCCTTCCTTTCCCCTTCAATCTTCCTTCCTTACTTCCATCTCCAACCCTTCCCCTTCAATCTTTGTCCTTCCTTCCTTCCTTCCATCTCCATCTCCATCCCTTCCCTTTCAATCTGTCTCCTTCCTTCCTTCCTTCCTTCCTTCCTTCCTTCCTTCCTTCCTTCCTTCCCCTTCAATCTCCTTCCATCTCCATCTCCTTCGTTTCCCCTTCAATCTTCCTTCCTTCCTTTCCCCTTCAATCTCCTTCCTTCTCCATCTCCTTCCTTTCCCCTTCAATCTTCCTTCCTTCCTTTCCCCTTCAATCTTCCTTCCTTCCATCTCCATCACTTCCCCTTCAATCTCTCTCTCTCCTTCCTTTCTTCCCTTCCCCTTCAATCTCCTTCCTTCTCCATCTCCTTCCTTTCCCCTTCAATCTTCCTTCCTTCTCCATCTCCTTCCTTTCCCCTTCAATCTTCCTTCCTTCCTTCCTTCCTTCCTTCATCTCCATCTCCATCCCTTCCCCTTCAACCTTTCTCCTTCCTGCCTTCCTTCCTTCCTTCCTTCCTTCTTGCCTTCCTTCCTTCCTTCCCCTTCAATCTCCTTCCTTCTCCATCTTCTTCCTTTCCCCTTCAATCTCCTTCCTACTCCATCTCCTTCCTTTCCCCTTCAATCTTCCTTCCTTCCATCTACATTTCCATCCCTTCCCCTTCAATCTCTCCTTCCTTCCTTCCTTCCTTCCTTCCTTCCTTCCTTCCTTCCTTCCTTCCTTCCTTCCTTCGTCCTTCATTCTCCTTCCTCGTCCATCTCCTTCCTTTCCCGTTCAATCTCCTTTTTCTCCACCTCCTTCCTTTCCCCTTCAATCTTCCTTCCTTATTTCCATCTCCATCCCTTCCCTTTCAATCTCTCTCCTTCCTTCCTTCCTTCCTTCCTTCCTTCCTTCCTTCCTTCCTTCCTTCCTTGCTTCCTTCCCCTTCAATCTCCTTCCTTCTCCACCTCCTTCCTTTCCCTTTCAATCTCCATCTTTCTCCACCTCCTTCCTTTCCCCTTCTATCTTCCTTACTTACTTCCTTCCATCTCCATCTCCATCCATTCCCCTTCAATCTCTCTCCTTCCTTCCTTTCCCCTTCAATCTCCTTCCTTCTCCATCTCCTTCCTTTCCCCTTCAATCTTCCTTCCTTCCTTTCCCCTTCAATCTCCTTCCTTCTCCATCTCCTTCCTTTCCCCTTCAATCTCCTTCCATCTCCATCTCCTTCGTTTCTCCTTCAATCTTCCTTCCTTCCTTTACCCTTCAATCTCCTTCCTTCTCCATCTCCTTCCTTTCCCTTCAATCTCCTTCCATCTCCATCTCTATCCCTTCCCCTTCAATTTTTTTCTCCTTCCTTCCTTCCTTCCTTCCTTCCCCTTCAATCTCCTTCCTTCTCCATCTCCTTCCTTTCCCCTTCAATCTTCCTTCCTTCCATCTACATTTCCATCCCTTCCCCTTCAATCTCTCCTTTCTTCCTTCCTTCCTTCCTTCCTTCCTTCCCTCCTTCCTTCCCCTTTAATCTCCTTCCTTCTCCATCTCCTTCCTTTCCCCTTCAATCTCCTTCCTTCTCCATCTCCTTCCTTTCCCCTTCAATCTTCTTTCCTTCCGTCCTTCCATCTCCATCTCCATCCCTTCCTCTTCAATCTCTCCTTCCTTCCTTCCTTCCTTCCTTCCTTCCTTCCTTCCCTGTCAATCTCCTTCCTTCTCCATCTTCTTCCTTTCACCTTCAATCTCCTTCCTTCTCCACCTCCTTCCTTTCCCTTTCAATCTCCATCTTTCTCCACCTCCTTCCTTTCCCTTCTATCTTCCTTACTTACTTCCTTCCATCTCCATCTCCATCCCTTCCCCTTCAATCTCTCTCCTTCCTTCCTTCCTTCCCCTTCAATCTCCTTCCTTCTCCATCTCCTTCTTTTCCCCTTCAATCTTCCTTCCTTCCTTCCTTCCATCTCCATCTCCATTCCTTCCTCTTCAATCTCTCCTTCCTTCCTTCCTTCCTTCCTTCCTTCCTTCCTTCCTTCCCTGTCAATCTCCTTCCTTCTCCATCTTCTTCCTTTCACCTTCAATCTCCTTCCTTCTCCATCTCCTTCCTTTCCCCTTCAATCTTCCTTCCTTCCTTCCTTCCATCTCCATCTCCATCCCTTCCACTTCAATCTCTCTCCTTCCTTCTTCCTTCCCCTTCAATCTCCTTCCTTCTCCATTTCCTTAGTTTCCCCTTCAATCTTCCTTCCTTCCATCTCCATCTCCATCCCTTTCTCTTCAATCTCTCTCTCTCCTTCATTCCTTCATTCCTTCATTCCTTCATTCCTTCCTTCCTTCCTTCCTTGCCCTTCAATCTCCTTCCTTCTCCATCTCCTTCCTTTCCCCTTCAATCTTCCTTCCTTACTTCCATCTCCATCCCTTCCCCTTCGATCTTTCTCCTTCCTACCTTCCTTCCTTTCCCCTTCAATCTCCTTCCTTCTCCATCTTCTTCCTTTCCCCTTCAATCTCCTTCCTTCTCCATCTCCTTCCTTTCCCCTTCAATCTTCCTTCCTTCCTTCCTTCCATCTCCATCTCCATCCCTTCCACTTCAATCTCTCTCCTTCCTTCCTTCCTTCCTAACTTCCTTCCTTCCCCCTTCAATCTCCTTCCTTCTCCTTCTCCATCTCCTTCCTTTCCCCTTCAATCTTCATTCCTTCCTTCCATCTCCATCCCTTCCCCTTCAATATCTCTAATTCGTTCCTTCCTTGCCCTTCAATCTCCTTCCTTCTCCATCTCCTTCCTTTCCCCTTCAATCTTCCTTCCTTACTTCCATCTCCATCCCTTCCCCTTCAATCTTTCTCCCTTCCTACCTTCCTTCCTTTCCCCTTCAATCTCCTTCCTTCTCCATCTCCTTCCTTTCCCCTTCAATCTTCTTTCCTTCCGTCCTTCCATCTCCATCTCCATCCCTTCCTCTTCAATCTTTCTCCTTCCTTCCTTCCATCTCCATCTCCATCCCTTCCCTTTCAATCTCTCTCCTTCCTTGCTTCCTTCCTTCCCCTTCAATCTCCTTCCTTCTCCATCTCCTTCCTTTCCCCTTCAAACTTCCTTCCTTCCTTCCTTCCATCTCCATCTCCATTCCTTCCCCTACAATCTCTCCTTCCTTCCTTCCTTCCTTCCCTGTCCAATCTCCTTCCTTCTCCATCTTCTTCCTTTCCCCTTCAATCTCCTTCCTTCTCCATCTCCTTCCTTTCCCCTTCAATCTTCCTTCCTTCCTTCCTTCCATCTCCATCTCCATCCCTTCCACTTCAATCTCTCTCCTTCCTTCCTTCCTTCCTAACTTCCTTCCTTCCCCCTTCAATCTCCTACCTTCTCCTTCTCCATCTCCTTCCTTTCCCCTTCAATCTTCATTCCTTCCTTCCATCTCCATCCCTTCCCCTTCAATATCTCTAATTCCTTCCTTCCTTCCCCTTCAATCTCCTTCCTTCTCCATCTCCTTCCTTTCCCCTTCAATCTTCTTTCCTTCCGTCCTTCCATCTCCATCTCCATCCCTTCCCCTTCAATCTTTCTCCTTCCTTCCTTCCTTCCCGTTCAATCTCCTTCTCCACCTCCTTCCTTTCCCCTTCAATCTCCTTCTTTCTCCACCTCCTTCCTTTCCCCTTCAATCTTCCTTCCTTACTTCCATCTCCATCCCTTCCCCTTCAATCTTTGTTCTTCCTTCCTTCCTTCAATCTCCATCGCCATCCCTTCCCTTTCAATCTGTCTCCTTCCTTCCTTCCTTCCTTCCTTCCTTCCCCTTCAATCTCCTTCCATCTCCATCTCCTTCGTTTCCCCTTCAATCTTCCTTCCTTCCTTTCGCCTTCAATCTTCCTTCCTTCCATCTCCATCACTTCCCCTTCAATCTCTCTCTCTCCTTCCTTTCTTCCCTTCCTTTTCAATCTCCTTCCTTCTCCATCTCTTTCCTTTCCCCTTCAATCTTCCTTCCTTCTCCATCTCCTTCCTTTTCCCTTCAATCTTCCTTCCTTCCTTCCTTCCATCTCCATCTCCATCCCTTCCCCTTCAACCTTTCTCCTTCCTGCCTGCCTTCCTTCCTTCCTTCCTTCCTTCTTGCCTTCCTTCCTTCCTTCCCCTTCAATCTCCTTCGTTCTCCATCTCCTTCCTTTCCCCTTCAATCTTCCTTCCTTCCTTCCTTCCATCTCCATCTAAATCCCTTCCCTTTCAATCTCTCTCCTTCCTTCCTTCCTTCCTTCCTTCCTTCCTTCCTTCCTTCCTTCCTTCCTTCCTTCCTTCCTTCCTTCCCCTTCAATCTCCTTCCTTCTCCATCTCCTTCGTTTCTCCTTCAATCTTCCTTCCTTCCTTTCCCCTTCAATCTCCTTCCTTCTCCATCTCCTTCGTTTCTCCTTCAATCTTCCTTCCTTCCTTTCCCCTTCAATCTCCTTCCTTCTCCATCTCCTTCCTTTACCCTTCAATCTTCCTTCCATCTCCATCTCCATCCCTTCCCCTTCAACCGTTCTCCTTTTTGCCTTCCTTCCTTCCTTCCTTCCTTCCTTCCTTCCTTCCTTCTTGCCTTCCTTCCTTCCTTCCCCTTCAATCTCCTTCGTTCTCCATCTCCTTCCTTTCCCCTTCAATCTTCCTTCCTTCCTTCCTTCCATCTCCATCTAAATCCCTTCCCTTTCAATCTCTCTCCTTCCTTCCTTCCTTCCTTCCTTCCTTCCTTCCTTCCGCTTCAATCTCCTTCCTTCTCCATCTTCTTCCTTTCCCCTTCAATCTCCTTCCTTCTCCATCTGCTTCCTTTCCCCTTCAATCTTCCTTCCTTCCATCTCCATTTCCATCCCTTCCCGTTCAATCTCTCCTTCCTTCCTTCCTTCCTTCCTTCGTCCTTCATTCTCCTTCCTCGTCCATCTCCTTCCTTTCCCCTTCAATCTTCCTTCCTTCCTTCTCCATCCCCATCCCTTCCCCTTCAATCTCTCTCTCTCCTTCCTTCCTTCCTTCCTTCCCTTTCAATATCCTTCCTTCTCCATCTCCTTCCTTTCCCCTTCAATCTCCTTTCTTCTCCATCTCCTTCTTTTCCCCTTCAATCTTCCTTCCTTCCTTCCATCTCCAACCCTTCCCCTTCAATCTTTCTCCTTCCTTCCTTCCCCTTCAATCTCCTTCCTTCTCCATCTCCTTCCTTTCCCCTTCAATCTTCCTTCCTTCCTTTCCCCTTCAATCTCCTTCCTTCTCCATCTCCTTCCTTTCCCCTTCAATCTTCCTTCCTTCCTTTCCCCTTCAATCTCCTTCCTTCTCCATCTCCTTCCTTTCCCCTTCAATCTCCTTCCATCTCCATCTCTATCCCTTCCCCTTCAATTTCTTTCTCCTTCCTTCCTTCCATCCTTCCTTTCCCCTTCAATCTTCCTTCCTTCCATCTCCATCACTTCCCCTTCAATCTCTCTCTCTCCTTCCTTTCTTCCCTTCCCCTTCAATCTCCTTCCTTCTCCATCTCTTTCCTTTCCCCTTCAATCTTCCTTCCTTCTCCATCTCCTTCCTTTTCCCTTCAATCTTCCTTCCTTCCTTCCTTCCTTCCTTCCATCTCCATCTCCATCCCTTCCCCTTCAATCTTTCTCCTTCCTTCCTTCCTTCCTTCCTTCCTTCCTTCCCCTTCAATCTCCTTCCTTCTCCACCTCCTTCCTTTCCCTTTCAATCTCCATCTTTCTCCACCTCCTTCCTTTCCCCTTCTATCTTCCTTACTTACTTCCATCTCCATCCCTTCCCCTTCAATCTTTGTCCTTCCTTCCTTCCTTCCCCTTCAATCTCCTTCCTTCTCCATCTCCTTCTTTTCCCCTTCAATCTTCCTTCCTTCCTTCCTTCCATCTCCATCTCCATCCTTTCCCTTTCAATCTGTCTCCTTCCTTCCTTCCTTCCTTCCTTCCCCTTCAATCTCCTTCCATCTCCATCTCCTTCGTTTCCCCTTCAATCTTCCTTCCTTCCTTTCCCCTTCAATCTCCTTCCTTCTCCATCTCCTTCCTTTCCCCTTCAATCTTCCTTCCTTCCTTTCCCCTTCAATCTCCTTCCTTCTCCATCTCCTTCCTTTCCCCTTCAATCTCCTTCCATCTCCATCTCTATCCCTTCCCCTTCAATTTCTTTCTCCTTCCTTCCTTCCATCCTTCCTTTCCCCTTCAATCTTCCTTCCTTCCATCTCCATCACTTCCCCTTCAATCTCTCTCTCTCCTTCCTTTCTTCCCTTCCCCTTCAATCTCCTTCCTTCTCCATCTCCTTCCTTTCCCCTTCAATCTTCCTTCCTTCTCCATCTCCTTCCTTTCCCCTTCAATCTTCCTTCCTTCCTTCCTTCCTTCCATCTCCATCTCCATCCCTTCCCCTTCAACCTTTCTCCTTCCTGCCTTCCTTCCTTCCTTCCTTCCTTCCTTCCTTCCTTCCTTCTCCTTCAATCTCCTTCCTTCTCCATCTCCTTCCTTTCTCCTTCAATCTCCTTCCATCTCCATCTCTATCCCTTCCCCTTCAATTTCTTTCTCCTTCCTTCCTTCCATCCTTCCTTTCCCCTTCAATCTTCCTTCCTTCCATCTCCATCCCTTCCCCTTCAATCTCTCCTTCCTTCCTTCCTTCCTTCCTTCCTTCCTTCCTTCCTTCCTTCATCCTTCAGTCTCCTTCCTCATCCATCTCCTTCCTTTCCCCTTCAATCTTCCTTCCTTCCTTCTCCATCCCCATCCCTTCCCCTTCAATCTCTCTCTCTCTCCTTCCTTCCTTCCTTCCTTCCTTCCTTCCTTCCCCTTCAATCTCCTTCCTTCTCCATCTCCTTCCTTTCCCCTTCAATCTCCTTTCTTCTCCATCTCCTTCGTTTCCCCTTCAATCTTCCTTCCTTCCATCTCCAACCCTTCCCCTTCAATCTTTCTCCTTCCTTCCTTCCCCTTCAATCTCCTTCCTTCTCCACCTCCTTCCTTTCCCTTTCAATCTCCATCTTTCTCCAACTCCTTCCTTTCCCCTTCTATCTTCCTTCCTTACTTCCTTCCATCTCCATCTCCATCCCTTCCCCTTCAATCTTTGTCCTTCGTTCCTTCCTTCCATCTCCATCCCTTCCCTTTCAATCTCTCTCCTTCCTTCCTTCCTTCCTTCCCCTTCAATCTCCTTCCTTCTCCATCTCCTTCTTTTCCCCTTCAATCTTCCTTCCTTCCTTCCTTCCATCTCCATCTGCATTCCTTCCTCTTCAATCTCTCCTTCCTTCCTTCCTTCCTTCCTTCCTTCCCTGTCAATCTCCTTCCTTCTCCATCTTGTTCCTTTCCCCTTCCATCTCCTTCCTTCTCCATCTCCTTCCTTTCCCCTTCAATCTTCCTTCCTTCCTTCCTTCCATATCCATCTCCATCCCTTCCTCTTCAATCTTTCTCCTTCCTTCCTTCCTTCCTTCCTTCCTTCCTTCCTTCCTTCCTTCCCCTTCAATCTCCTTCCTTCTCCATCTTGTTCCTTTCCCCTTCCATCTCCTTCCTTCTCCATCTCCTTCCTTTCCCCTTCAATCTTTGTCCTTCCTTCCTTCCATCACCATCTCCATCCCTTCCCTTTCAATCTCTCTCCTTCCTTGCTTCCTTCCTTCCCCTTCAATCTCCTTCCTTCTCCATCTCCTTCCTTTCCCCTTCAAACTTCCTTCCTTCCTTCCTTCCATCTCCATCTCCATTTCTTCCCCTACAATCTCTCCTTCCTTCCTTCCTTCCTTCCTTCCTTCCTTCCTTCCTTCCTTCCTTCCTTCCTTCCTTCCTTCCCTGTCAATCTCCTTCCTTCTCCATTTTCTTCCTTTCCCCTTCAATCTCCTTCCTTCTCCATCTCCTTCCTTTCCCCTTCAATCTTCCTTCCTTCCTTCCTTCCATCTCCATCTCCATCCCTTCCACTTCAATCTCTCTCCTTCCTTCCTTCCTTCCTAACTTCCTTCCTTCCCCCTTCAATCTCCTTCCTTCTCCTTCTCCATCTCCTTCCTTTCCCCTTCAATCTTCATTCCTTCCTTCCATCTCCATCCCTTCCCCTTCAATATCTCTAATTCCTTCCTTCCTTCCCCTTCAATCTCCTTCCTTCTCCATCTCCTTCCTTTCCCCTTCAATCTTCTTTCCTTCCGTCCTTCCATCTCCATCTCCATCCCTTCCCCTTCAATCTTTCTCCTTCCTTCCTTCCCGTTCAATCTCCTTCTCCACCTCCTTCCTTTCCCCTTCAATCTCCTTCTTTCTCCACCTCCTTCCTTTCCCCTTCAATCTTCCTTCCTTACTTCCATCTCCATCCCTTCCCCTTCAATCTTTGTCCTTCCTTCCTTCCTTCCATCTCCATCTCCATCCCTTCCCTTTCAATCTGTCTCCTTCCTTCCTTCCTTCCTTCCTTCCTTCCTTCCTTCCTTCCTTCCTTCCTTCCTTCCTTCCTTCCTTCCTTCCTTCCCCTTCAATCTCCTTCCATCTCCATCTCCTTCGTTTCCCCTTCAATCTTCCTTCCTTCCTTTCCCCTTCAATCTCCTTCCTTCTCCATCTCCTTCCTTTCCCCTTCAATCTTCCTTCCTTCCTTTCCCCTTCAATCTCCTTCCTTCTCCATCTCCTTCCTTTCCCCTTCAATCTCCTTCCATCTCCATCTCTATCCCTTCCCCTTCAATTTCTTTCTCCTTCCTTCCTTCCTTCCTTCCTTCCTTCCTTCCTTCCTTCCTTCCTTTCCCCTTCAATCTTCCTTCCTTCCATCTCCATCACTTCCCCTTCAATCTTCCTTCCTTCCTTCCTTCCTTCCTTCCATCTCCATCTCCATCCCTTCCCCTTCAACCTTTCTCCTTCCTTCCTTCCTTCCTTCCTTCCTTCCTTGCTTCTTGCCTTCCTTCCTTCCTTCCCCTTCAATCTCCTTCGTTCTCCATCTCCTTCCTTTCCCCTTCAATCTTCCTTCCTTCCTTCCTTCCATCTCCATCTAAATCCCTTCCCTTTCAATCTCTCTCTTTCCTTCCTTCCTTCCTTCCTTCCTTCCTTCCTTCCTTCCCCTTCAATCTCCTTCCTTCTCCATCTTCTTCCTTTCCCCTTCAATCTCCTTCCTTCTCCATCTCCTTCCTTTCCCCTTCAATCTTCCTTCTTTCCATCTACATTTCCATCCCTTCCCCTTCAATCTCTCCTTCCTTCCTTCCTTCCTTCCTTCCTTCCTTCCCTGTCAATCTCCTTCCTTCTCCATTTTCTTCCTTTCCCCTTCAATCTCCTTCCTTCTCCATCTCCTTCCTTTCCCCTTCAATCTTCCTTCCTTCCTTCCTTCCATCTCCATCTCCATCCCTTCCACTTCAATCTCTCTCCTTCCTTCCTTCCTTCCTAACTTCCTTCCTTCCCCCTTCAATCTCCTTCCTTCTCCTTCTCCATCTACTTCCTTTCCCCTTCAATCTTCATTCCTTCCTTCCATCTCCATCCCTTCCCCTTCAATATCTCTAATTCCTTCCTTCCTTCCCCTTCAATCTCCTTCCTTCTCCATCTCCTTCCTTTCCCCTTCAATCTTCTTTCCTTCCGTCCTTCCATCTCCATCTCCATCCCTTCCCCTTCAATCTTTCTCCTTCCTTCCTTCCCGTTCAATCTCCTTCTCCACCTCCTTCCTTTCCCCTTCAATCTCCTTCTTTCTCCACCTCCTTCCTTTCCCCTTCAATCTTCCTTCCTTACTTCCATCTCCATCTCTTCCCCTTCAATCTTTGTCCTTCCTTCCTTCCTTCCATCTCCATCTCCATCCCTTCCCTTTCAATCTGTCTCCTTCCTTCCTTCCTTCCTTCCTTCCTTCCTTCCTTCCTTCCATCCTTCCTTCCCCTTCAATCTCCTTCCATCTCCATCTCCTTCGTTTCCCCTTCAATCTCCTTCCTTCTCCATCTCCTTCCTTTCCCCTTCAAACTTCCTTCCTTCCTTCCTTCCATCTCCATCTCCATTTCTTCCCCTACAATCTCTCCTTCCTTCCTTCCTTCCTTCCTTCCTTCCTTCCTTCCTTCCTTCCTTCCTTCCTTCCTTCCTTCCTTCCCTGTCAATCTCCTTCCTTCTCCATTTTCTTCCTTTCCCCTTCAATCTCCTTCCTTCTCCATCTCCTTCCTTTCCCCTTCAACCTTCCTTCCTTCCTTCCTTCCATCTCCATCTCCATCCCTTCCACTTCAATCTCTCTCCTTCCTTCCTTCCTTCCTAACTTCCTTCCTTCCCCCTTCAATCTCCTTCCTTCTCCTTCTCCATCTCCTTCCTTTCCCCTTCAATCTTCATTCCTTCCTTCCATCTCCATCCCTTCCCCTTCAATATCTCTAATTCCTTCCTTCCTTCCCTTCAATCTCCTTCCTTCTCCATCTCCTTCCTTTCCCCTTCAATCTTCTTTCCTTCCGTCCTTCCATCTCCATCTCATCCCTTCCCCTTCAATCTTTCTCCTTCCTTCCTTCCCGTTCAATCTCCTTCTCCACCTCCTTCCTTTCCCTTCAATCTCCTTCTTTCTCCACCTCCTTCCTTTCCCCTTCAATCTTCCTTCCTTACTTCCATCTCCATCCCTTCCCCTTCAATCTTTGTCCTTCCTTCCTTCCTTCCATCTCCATCTCCATCCCTTCCCTTTCAATCTGTCTCCTTCCTTCCTTCCTTCCTTCCTTCCTTCCTTCCTTCCTTCCTTCCTTCCTTCCCCTTCAATCTCCTTCCATCTCCATCTCCTTCGTTTCCCCTTCAATCTTCCTTCCTTCCTTTCCCCTTCAATCTCCTTCCTTCTCCATCTCCTTCCTTTCCCCTTCAATCTCCTTCTTCCTTCCCTTCAATCTCCTCCTTCTCCATCTCCTTCCTTTCCCCTTCAATCTCCTCCATCTCCATCTCTATCCCTTCCCCTTCAATTTCTTTCTCCTTCCTTCCTTCCTTCCTTCCTTCCTTCCTTCCTTCCTTCCTTCCTTCCTTCCTTTCCCCTTCAATCTTCCTTCCTTCCATCTCCATCACTTCCCCTTCAATCTTCCTTCCTTCCTTCCTTCCTTCCTTCCATCTCCATCTCCATCCCTTCCCCTTCAACCTTTCTCCTTCTTCCTTCCTTCCTTCCTTCCTTCCTTCCTTGCTTCTTGCCTTCCTTCCTTCCTTCCCCTTCAATCTCCTTCGTTCTCCATCTCCTTCCTTTCCCCTTCAATCTTCCTTCCTTCCTTCCTTCCATCTCCATCTAAATCCCTTCCCTTTCAATCTCTCTCTTTCCTTCCTTCCTTCCTTCCTTCCTTCCCCTTCAATCTCCTTCCTTCTCCATCTTCTTCCTTTCCCCTTCAATCTCCTTCCTTCTCCATCTCCTTCCTTTCCCCTTCAATCTTCCTTCTTTCCATCTACATTTCCATCCCTTCCCCTTCAATCTCTCCTTCCTTCCTTCCTTCCTTCCTTCCTTCTTCCCTGTCAATCTCCTTCCTTCTCCATTTTCTTCCTTTCCCCTTCAATCTCCTTCCTTCTCCATCTCCTTCCTTTCCCCTTCAATCTTCCTTCCTTCCTTCCTTCCATCTCCATCTCCATCCCTTCCACTTCAATCTCTCTCCTTCCTTCCTTCCTTCCTAACTTCCTTCCTTCCCCCTTCAATCTCCTTCCTTCTCCTTCTCCATCTACTTCCTTTCCCCTTCAATCTTCATTCCTTCCTTCCATCTCCATCCCTTCCCCCTTCAATATCTCTAATTCCTTCCTTCCTTCCCCTTCAATCTCCTTCCTTCTCCATCTCCTTCCTTTCCCCTTCAATCTTCTTTCCTTCCGTCCTTCCATCTCCATCTCCATCCTTCCCCTTCAATCTTTCTCCTTCCTTCCTTCCCGTTCAATCTCCTTCTCCACCTCCTTCCTTTCCCCTTCAATCTCCTTCTTTCTCCACCTCCTTCCTTTCCCCTTCAATCTTCCTTCCTTACTTCCATCTCCATCTCTTCCCTTCAATCTTTGTCCTTCCTTCCTTCCTTCCATCTCCATCTCCATCCCTTCCCTTTCAATCTGTCTCCTTCCTTCCTTCCTTCCTTCCTTCCTTCCTTCCTTCCATCCTTCCTTCCCCTTCAATCTCCTTCCATCTCCATCTCCTTCGTTTCCCCTTCAATCTTACTTCCTTCCTTTCCCCTTCAATCTCCTTCCTTCTACATCTCCTTCCTTTCCCCTTCAATCTTCCTTCCTTCCTTTCCCCTTCAATCTCCTTCCTTCTCATCTCCTTCCTTTCCCCTTCAATCTCCTTCCTTCCTTCCTTCCTTCCTTCCATCTCCATCTCCATCCCTTCCCCTTCAACTTTCTCCTTCCTGCCTGCCTTCCTTCCTTCCTTCCTTCCTTCCTTCCTTCCTTCCTTCCTTCCTTCTTGCTTTCCTTCCTTCCTTCCCTTCAATCTCCTTCGTTCTCCATCTCCTTCCTTTCCCCTTCAATCTTCCTTCCTTCCTTCCTTCCTTCCATCTCCATCTAAATCCCTTCCCTTTCAATCTCTCTCCTTCCTTCCTTCCTTCCTTCCTTCCTTCCCCTTCAATCTCCTTCCTTCTCCATCTTCTTCCTTTCCCCTTCAATCTCCTTCCTTCTCCATCTCCTTCCTTTCCCCTTCAATCTTCCTTCCTTCCATCTACATTTCCATCGCTTCCCCTTCAATCTCTCCTTCCTCCTTCCTTCCTTCCTTCCTTCCTTCCTTCCTTCCTTCCTTCCTTCCTTCCTTCCTTCCTTCGTCCTTCATTCTCCTTCCTCGTCCATCTCCTTCCTTTCCCATTCAATCTCCTTTTTTCTCCTCCTCCTTCCTTTCCCCTTCAATCTTCCTTCCTATATTCCATCTCCATCCCTTCCCTTTCAATCTCTCTCCTTCCTTCCTTCCTTCCCCTTCAATCTCCTTCCATCTCCATCTCCTTCGTTTCTCCTTCAATCTTCCTTCCTTACTTTCCCCTTCAATCTCCTTCCTTCTCCATCTCCTTCCTTTCCCCTTCAATCTCCTTCCATCTCCATCTCTATCCCTTCCCCTTCAATTTTTTTCTCCTTCCTTCCTTCCATCCTTCCTTTCCCCTTCAATCTTCCTTCCTCCCATCTCCATCACTTCCCCTTCAATCTCTCTCTCTCCTTCCTTTCTTCCCTTCCCCTTCAATCTCCTTCCTTCTCCAATCTCCTTCCTTTTCCCTTCAATCTTCCTTCCTTCTCCATCTCCTTCCTTTCCCCTTCAATCTTCCTTCCTTCCTTCCTTCCATCTCCATCTAAATCCCTTCCCTTTCAATCTCTCTCCTTCCTTCCTTCCTTCCTTCTTGCCTTCCTTCCTTCCTTCCCCTTCAATCTCCTTCGTTCTCCCATCTCCTTCCTTTCCCCTTCAATCTTCCTTCCTTCCTTCCTTCCATCTCCATCTAAATCCCTTCCCTTTCAATCTCTCTCCTTCCTTCCTTCCTTCCTTCCTTCCTTCCTTCCTTCCTTCCTTCCTTCCTTCCTTCCTTCCTTCCTTCCGCTTCAATCTCCTTCCTTCTCCATCTGCTTCCTTTCCCTTCAATCTTCCTTCCTTCCATCTCCATTTCCATCCCTTCCCCTTCAATCACTCCTTCCTTCCTTCCTTCCTTCCTTCGTCCTTCATTCTCCTTCCTCGTCCATCTCCTTCCTTTCCCTTCAATCTTCTTTCCTTCCTTCTCCATCCCCATCCCTTCCCCTTCAATCTCTCTCTCTCCTTCCTTCCTTCCTTCCTTCCTTCCTTCCCCTTCAATCTCCTTCCTTCACCATCTCCTTCCTTTCCCCTTCAATCTCCTTTCTTCTCCATCTCCTTCTTTTCCCCTTCAATCTTCTTCCTTCCATCTCCAACCCTTCCCCTTCAATCTTTCTCCTTCCTTCCTTCCCCTTCAATCTCCTTCCTTCTCCATCTCCTTCCTTTCCCCCTTCAATCTCCTTCCTTCTCCATCTCCTTCCTTTCCCCTTCAATCTTCTTTCCTTCCGTCCTTCCATCTCCATCTCCATCCCTTCCCTTCAATCTTTCTCCTTCCTTCCTTCCTTCCTTCCTTCCTTCCTTCCCCTTCAATCTCCTTCCTTCTCCACCTCCTACCTTTCCTTTCAATCATCCCATCTTTCTCCACCTCCTTCCTTTCCCTTCTATCTTCCTTACTTACTTCCATCTCCATCCTTCCCCTTCATTCTTTGTCCTTCCTTCCTTCCTTCCATCTCCATCTCCATCCCTTCCCTTTCAATCTCTCTCCTTCCTTCCTTCCTTCCCCTTCAATCTCCTTCCTTCTCCATCCTCCTTCCTTTCCCCTTCAATCTTCCTTCCTTCCTTTCCCCTCAATCTCCTTCCTTCTCCATCTCCTTCCTTTCCCCTTCAATCTTCCTTCCTTCCTTTCCCCTTCAATCTCCTTCCTTCTCCATCTCCTTCCTTTCCCCTTCAATCTCCTTCCATCTCCATCTCTATCCCTTCCCCTTCAATTTCTTTCTCCTTCCTTCCTTCCATCCTTCCTTTCCCCTTCAATCTTCCTTCCTTCCATCTCCATCACTTCCCTTCAATCTCTCTCTCTCTTCCTTTCTTCCCTTCCCCTTCAATCTCCTTCCTTCTCCATCTCTTTCCTTTCCCCTTCAATCTTCCTTCCTTCTCCATCTCCTTCCTTTTCCCTTCAATCTTCCTTCCTTCCTTCCTTCCTTCCTTCCATCTCCATCTCCATCCCTTCCCCTTCAATCTTTCTCCTTCCTTCCTTCCTTCCTTCCTTCCTTCCCCTTCAATCTCCTTCCTTCTCCACCTCCTTCCTTTCCCTTTCAATCTCCATCTTTCGTCCACCTCCTTCCTTTCCCCTTCTATCTTCCTTACTTACTTCCATCTCCATCCCTTCCCTTCAATCTTTGTCCTTCCTTCCTTCCTTCCCCTTCAATCTCCTTCCTTCTCCATCTCCTTCTTTTCCCCTTCAATCTTCCTTCCTTCCTTCCTTCCATCTCCATCTCCATCCTTTCCCTTTCAATCTGTCTCCTTCCTTCCTTCCTTCCTTCCTTCCCCTTCAATCTCCTTCCATCTCCATCTCCTTCGTTTCCCCTTCAATCTTCCTTCCTTCCTTTCCCTTCAATCTCCTTCCTTCTCCATCTCCTTCCTTTCCCCTTCAATCTTCCTTCCTTCCTTTCCCCTTCAATCCTCTTCCTTCTCCATCTCCTTCCTTTCCCCTTCAATCTCCTTCCATCTCCATCTCTATCCCTTCCCCTTCAATTTCTTTCTCCTTCCTTCCTTCCATCCTTCCTTTCCCCTTCAATCTTCCTTCCTTCCATCTCCATCACTTCCCCTTCAATCTCTCTCTCTCCTTCCTTTCTTCCCTTCCCCTTCAATCTCCTTCCTTCTCCATCTCCTCCTTTCCCCTTCAATCTTCCTTCCTTCTCCATCTCCTTCCTTTCCCCTTCAATCTTCCTTCCTTCCTTCCTTCCTTCCATCTCCATCTCCATCCCTTCCCCTTCAACCTTTCTCCTTCCTGCCTTCCTTCCTTCCTTCCTCTTCCTTTCCTTCCTTCCTTCCTTCCTTCCTTCCTTCTCCTTCAATCTCCTTCCTTCTCCATCTCCTTCCTTTCCCCTTCAATCTCCTTCCATCTCCATCTCTATCCCTTCCCTTCAATTCTTTCTCCTTCCTTCCTTCCATCCTTCCTTTCCCCTTCAATCTTCCTTCCTTCCATCTCCATCCCTTCCCCTTCAATCTCTCCTTCCTTCCTTCCTTCCTTCCTTCCTTCCTTCTTCCTTCCTTCGCTTCCTTCCTTCATCCTTCATTCTCCTTCCTCATCCATCTCCTTCCTTTCCCTTCAATCTTCCTTCCTTCCTTCTCCATCCCCATCCCTTCCCCTTCAATCTCTCTCTCTCTCCTTCCTTCCTTCCTTCCTTCCTTCCTTCTTCCTTCCTTCCTTCCCCTTCAATCTCCTTCCTTCTCCTTCTCCTCTCCCTTCTCCTTCCTCCATCTCCTTCGTTTCCCTTCAATCTTCCTTCCTTCCATCTCCAACCCTTCCCCTTCAATATTCTCCTTCCTTCCTTCCCCTTCAATCTCCTTCCTTCTCCACCTCCTTCCTTTCCCTTTCAATCTCCATCTTTCTCCACCTCCTTCCTTTCCCCTTCTATCTTCCTTCCTTACTTCCTTCCATCTCCATCTCCATCCCTTCCCCTTCAATCTTTGTCCTTCGTTCCTTCCTTCCATCTCCATCTCCATCCCTTCCTTTCAATCTCTCTCCTTCCTTCCTTCCTTCCCCTTCAATCTCCTTCCTTCTCCATCTCCTTCTTTTCCCCTTCAATCTTCCTTCCTTCCTTCTTCCATCTCCATCTGCATTCCTTCCTCTTCAATCTCTCCTTCCTTCCTTCCTTCCTTCCTTCCTTCCCTGTCAATCTCCTTCCTTCTCCATCTTGTTCCTTTCCCCTTCCATCTCCTTCCTTCTCCATCTCCTTCCTTTCCCCTTCAATCTTCCTTCCTTCCTTCCTTCCATATCCATCTCCATCCCTTCCTCTTCAATCTTTCTCCTTCCTTCCTTCCTTCCTTCCTTCCTTCCTTCCTTCCTTCCTTCCCCTTCAATCTCCTTCCTTCTCCATCTTGTTCCTTTCCCCTTCCATCTCCTTCCTTCTCCATCTCCTTCCTTTCCCCTTCAATCTTTGTCCTTCCTTCCTTCCATCACCATCTCCATCCCTTCCCTTTCAATCTCTCTCCTTCCTTGCTTCCTTCCTTCCCCTTCAATCTCCTTCCTTCTCCATCTCCTTCCTTTCCCCTTCAAACTTCCTTCCTTCCTTCCTTCCTTCATCTCCATCTCCATTTCTTCCCCTACAATCTCTCCTTCCTTCCTTCCTTCCTTCCTTCCTTCCTTCCTTCCTTCCTTCCTTCCATCCTTCCTTCCTTCCTTCCTTCCTTCCCTGTCAATCTCCTTCCTTCTCCATTTTCTTCCTTTCCCCTTCAATCTCCTTCCTTCTCCATCTCCTTCCTTTCCCCTTCAATCTTCCTTCCTTCCTTCCTTCCATCTCCATCTCCATCCCTTCCACTTCAATCTCTCTCCTTCCTTCCTTCCTTCCTAACTTCCTTCCTTCCCCCTTCAATCTCCTTCCTTCTCCTTCTCCATCTCCTTCCTTTCCCCTTCAATCTTCATTCCTTCCTTCCATCTCCATCCCTTCCCCTTCAATATCTCTAATTCCTTCCTTCCTTCCCCTTCAATCTCCTTCCTTCTCCATCTCCTTCCTTTCCCCTTCAATCTTCTTTCCTTCCGTCCTTCCATCTCCATCTCCATCCCTTCCCCTTCAATCTTTCTCCTTCCTTCCTTCCCGTTCAATCTCCTTCTCCACCTCCTTCCTTTCCCCTTCAATCTCCTTCTTTCTCCACCTCCTTCCTTTCCCCTTCAATCTTCCTTCCTTACTTCCATCTCCATCCCTTCCCCTTCAATCTTTGTCCTTCCTTCCTTCCTTCCATCTCCATCTCCATCCCTTCCCTTTCAATCTGTCTCCTTCCTTCCTTCCTTCCTTCCTTCCTTCCTTCCTTCCTTCCTTCCTTCCTTCCTCCTTCCTTCCCCTTCAATCTCCTTCCATCTCCATCTCCTTCGTTTCCCCTTCAATCTTCCTTCCTTCCTTTCCCCTTCAATCTCCTTCCTTCTCCATCTCCTTCCTTTCCCCTTCAATCTTCCTTCCTTCCTTTCCCCTTCAGTCTCCTTCCTTCTCCATCTCCTTCGTTTCCCCTTCAATCTTCCTTCCTTCCTTTCCCCTTCAATCTCCTTCCTTCTCCATCTCCTTCCTTTCCCCTTCAATCTTCCTTCCTTCCTTTCCCCTTCAATCTCCTTCCTTCTCCACCTCCTTCCTTTCCCCTTCAATCTCCTTCTTTCTCCACCTCCTTCCTTTCCCCTTCAATCTTCCTTCCTTACTTCCATCTCCATCCCTTCCCCTTCAATCTTTGTCCTTCCTTCCTTCCTTCAATCTCCATCGCCATCCCTTCCCTTTCAATCTGTCTCCTTCCTTCCTTCCTTCCTTCCTTCCCCTTCAATCTCCTTCCATCTCCATCTCCTTCGTTTCCCCTTCAATCTTCCTTCCTTCCTTTCGCCTTCAATCTTCCTTCCTTCCATCTCCATCACTTCCCCTTCAATCTCTCTCTCTCCTTCCTTTCTTCCCTTCCTTTTCAATCTCCTTCCTTCTCCATCTCTTTCCTTTCCCCTTCAATCTTCCTTCCTTCTCCATCTCCTTCCTTTTCCCTTCAATCTTCCTTCCTTCCTTCCTTCCATCTCCATCTCCATCCCTTCCCCTTCAACCTTTCTCCTTCCTGCCTGCCTTCCTTCCTTCCTTCCTTCCTTCCTTCTTGCCTTCCTTCCTTCCTTCCCCTTCAATCTCCTTCGTTCTCCATCTCCTTCCTTTCCCCTTCAATCTTCCTTCCTTCCTTCCTTCCATCTCCATCTAAATCCCTTCCCTTTCAATCTCTCTCCTTCCTTCCTTCCTTCCTTCCTTCCTTCCTTCCTTCCCCTTCAATCTCCTTCCTTCTCCATCTCCTTCGTTTCTCCTTCAATCTTCCTTCCTTCCTTTCCCCTTCAATCTCCTTCCTTCTCCATCTCCTTCGTTTCTCCTTCAATCTTCCTTCCTTCCTTTCCCCTTCAATCTCCTTCCTTCTCCATCTCCTTCCTTTACCCTTCAATCTTCCTTCCATCTCCATCTCCATCCCTTCCCCTTCAACCGTTCTCCTTTTTGCCTTCCTTCCTTCCTTCCTTCCTTCCTTCCTTCCTTCTTGCCTTCCTTCCTTCCTTCCCCTTCAATCTCCTTCGTTCTCCATCTCCTTCCTTTCCCCTTCAATCTTCCTTCCTTCCTTCCTTCCATCTCCATCTAAATCCCTTCCCTTTCAATCTCTCTCCTTCCTTCCTTCCTTCCTTCCTTCCTTCCTTCCTTCCTTCCGCTTCAATCTCCTTCCTTCTCCATCTTCTTCCTTTCCCCTTCAATCTCCTTCCTTCTCCATCTGCTTCCTTTCCCCTTCAATCTTCCTTCCTTCCATCTCCATTTCCATCCCTTCCCGTTCAATCTCTCCTTCCTTCCTTCCTTCCTTCCTTCGTCCTTCATTCTCCTTCCTCGTCCATCTCCTTCCTTTCCCCTTCAATCTTCCTTCCTTCCTTCTCCATCCCCATCCCTTCCCCTTCAATCTCTCTCTCTCCTTCCTTCCTTCCTTCCTTCCTTCCCTTTCAATATCCTTCCTTCTCCATCTCCTTCCTTTCCCCTTCAATCTCCTTTCTTCTCCATCTCCTTCTTTTCCCCTTCAATCTTCCTTCCTTCCTTCCATCTCCAACCCTTCCCCTTCAATCTTTCTCCTTCCTTCCTTCCCCTTCAATCTCCTTCCTTCTCCATCTCCTTCCTTTCCGCCTTCAATCTTCCTTCTTCCTTTCCCCTTCAATCTCCTTCCTTCTCCATCTCCTTCCTTTCCCTTCAATCTTCCTTCCTTCCTTCCCCTTCAATCTCCTTCCTTCTCCATCTCCTTCCTTTCCCCTTCAATCTCCTTCCATCTCCATCTCTATCCCTTCCCCTTCAATTCTTTCTCCTTCCTTCCTTCCATCCTTCCTTTCCCCTTCAATCTTCCTTCCTTCCATCTCCATCACTTCCCCTTCAATCTCTCTCTCTCCTTCCTTTCTTCCCTTCCCCTTCAATCTCCTTCCTTCTCCATCTCTTTCCTTTCCCCTTCAATCTTCCTTCCTTCTCCATCTCCTTCCTTTTCCCTTCAATCTTCCTTCCTTCCTTCCTTCCATCTCCATCTCCATCCCTTCCCTTCAATCTTCTCCTTCCTTCCTTCCTTCCTTCCTTCCTTCCTTCCTTCCTTCCCCTTCAATCTCCTTCCTTCTCCACCTCCTTCCTTTCCCTTTCAATCTCCATCTTTCTCCACCTCCTTCCTTTCCCCTTCTATCTTCCTTACTTACTTCCATCTCCATCCCTTCCCCTTCAATCTTTGTCCTTCCTTCCTTCCTTCCCCTTCAATCTCCTTCCTTCTCCATCTCCTTCTTTTCCCCTTCAATCTTCCTTCCTTCCTTCCTTCCATCTCCATCTCCATCCTTTCCCTTTCAATCTGTCTCCTTCCTTCCTTCCTTCCTTCCTTCCCCTTCAATCTCCTTCCATCTCCATCTCCTTCGTTTCCCCTTCAATCTTCCTTCCTTCCTTTCCCCTTCAATCTCCTTCCTTCTCCATCTCCTTCCTTTCCCCTTCAATCTTCCTTCCTTCCTTTCCCCTTCAATCTCCTTCCTTCTCCATCTCCTTCCTTTCCCCTTCAATCTCCTTCCATCTCCATCTCTATCCCTTCCCTTCAATTTCTTTCTCCTTCCTTCCTTCCATCCTTCCTTTCCCCTTCAATCTTCCTTCCTTCCATCTCCATCACTTCCCTTCAATCTCTCTCTCTCCTTCCTTTCTTCCCTTCCCCTTCAATCTCCTTCCTTCTCCATCTCCTTCCTTTCCCCTTCAATCTTCCTTCCTTCTCCATCTCCTTCCTTTCCCCTTCAATCTTCCTTCCTTCCTTCCTTCCTTCCATCTCCATCTCCATCCC